>JANTCA010079589.1:0-14687 GCA_024741275.1 Chironex yamaguchii
TGGATGGATGGATGGATGGATGGATGGATGGATGGATGGATGGATGGATGGATGGATAGATAGATAGATAGATAGATTTATTTTCTGTACAAGTTACTTTATTACAGTACATACAAAAGCAGGGAGGTAGCCGATGAATAATTATTGAGAAGGGCGCAACCCAGCGACTGCGGGGTACCGAAATCCCGGCGACCAGGGATGGCGTGTCAACGAAACTCGTACACAGCTATAAACTGAACTGATTCTTCAACCAAATCTTTCTTGAAAATTCCGACTTTTTACTACATATTTATATTACTAAAACGCAACACATACCACAAAGCTTTCCAAGAAATTTCCAAACAGTGACAGTTTTCGTTCGTTTTTGGACACAGAGTCATTTGCAATGTTACTGATATTCAGTGCGTCAGTTTTCTCTTTGTGTACATGTGAAATCATCAGGTGATGCAACCGATTCTGCTCCATGGTTGAATTGAGAATTGTTTTGATCCTTCTTAGAGCACTGAAAGAATGCCCACTGACTGCATTTGTGGCTGACATGACAAGAATAACTTTGACTAGGGTAATCACTAGACTATACAGTGCCAACTTTCCAGCTGGTTGAGTTTTCAACTTATTCACTATGTCCATAAAAGTAATGTCACTACTTTCTTCAAACCGACGCTTGAATTCAAGCGTGTTTCCAATGAGAATGATGCCTAGTGATAAAAATCACCGATCTGATTAGACATGTTACGAAACGTTTCTGATTTAAGCGTCTCAGAGGAGTGGCTACCCCAAAAATATTGGCGGGACACTTGATGCCCGGGCCCCCGTCAACTACCTCCCTGTATAAAAGGCACAACTTTAAATTTTGTGAACTTTTGTCAAATTTCTTTGTGTTGTAACGTGTCTCTTCTACACGTGGATGTGCTTTTTCCTTAGGCAAAATATAACAATTCCAATCCTAAAATATAGAACGCATGGACACTGTGCACCAATTGGTTATAATTGCTGAAACAAACAGCTCCCCATATGAAGATTCCTCCCTTACTTTGGGCGTCCACGTACAATATTTTCTTGCATGTACTTGCATCATCTGCAAGATTATCCGATTGTTCGTTGTATACCGCTTCATTCATGATTCCTTGCTTAAGTCACCATGAGAAATAGCAATGTATGACGAGAGTTTAGCGCAGCCCTGCAAAGTTATCATCGCCATGAATTTCCTTTTTGAATGTATAGACCCTCATTGACGTGGCAACCAGCAGCAGTGAAATTTCAAAGCTGTGACCTTGCGCAGGTTTAATAAATTTTATTATTTGCACACGAGGACAAAGCAGTTGGAAATTAACTACTGCGTTGTACCTTAACCAGCATGTAAACACAATGTATGCATGGGGCCCAATATTATTGATTAAGCATTTCCTTACCCCTTGATGTCCTAAGTTCGACTGACAGTAACAATGGATTTTCGAGCTCCGAAACTGTGCAAACGATCCCCTTCATGGCGTTTCTGAATCTTAAAATCACAAAGCATTTGAAATTAAATTTGATTAATTTGTACAGTCAACGAACAAAGTTCCGGATTTTCGAAGTTAGATTTGTTTTACAAGGCGAAAGCGACGAGCAGCTAACGTAAGAGTTTTTCTACTCGTTACTCAAGTTGTTCTCGACTCGGAGGAATATTAAGAATCCATATGCTTTCACCTTCCTCGATTTCAAAACTGTCTCCCACCAATTTTTTCCTGATTTTCTGCTCAATTCTGTCATTCGAAACGTAAAATTTGACATAGACCAAAGTAGCAATGCTAATATATTAAATTAAAGGATCTAGTCCTTACGGAATGTCGGAGCAGAAGAAAAGTAGTGTATTTCACCTGCCCTAAAGTCTCTACGGATTGCTCGCATTCCAAGAATAATTTGTATTTATATCAATTAAAACTCGTTCAAAAGTATATATATCTTCATAAATTCACTGTGCGAACATTTATTTCTGAGTTTATTGATAAAGGTTTGTGACAATTTGGTATTTAAAACTTTTATAGTTTATATGCAGGGACTTGAGACACATGGTATGCACTCCTAGAGACAGTTTAACGTTGAACATTGGAATCTACTGGAAAAATAAAAGTTAGCGCGCTAGATAACCATGGCACGATTATACTTGTATGTGTTGATAATGATCGCCCCAGACGCTAGACTTAAAAGTGTGTGCTAAAACATTTGTTTCCGGCTCTGAAGCAGTTTATTTAGTCAGAATTATCTGACACGATATACGTTAGCATAAATGTCATAATGAACTGTTCTACTGCCAAAGCGAACTACCTTATATCAGTTGTTTCACACTGAGAGGGAAGACTCCTCATAGAAACGAGTATCAAACGTTGTACCATGGATATTGGAATACAAAAAAAGCCCTCAAAAAGTCCTTTAAGTCGGTCTCATAACAAAGGCCTTGTATTTACAGGTGAATAACTTTTTCTCCTGATAGGTGGTAAAATTATACATGGTGTTAACCCACTTTATACCCTGCAGTCTTAGCAACATCATTTTTGAGATAGTGCTTAAGCCTTCCTGCATGGTCTCCTGCACTGATAGATGTTCTAACCTTGCCTTCTGAGCTCTTTTAAAAATGAATCACCAAATGTCACTTGTTTTATAGTATGGAAGTAACATGTCGCAGCTTTATTTCCGATATGGCTGTAAGAGAGGCAACTATACGAGACAAAACTGTCTCGAAAGTTGTTAATTGTGTCTGTAATAAGAAAGTGTCAGCCAAGGTTTGAAATTAAGACTTGTCTTGCCAAGGCGACAGACGTATTACTCTGTTACATACTATTTGTAGATACACTGGACTCTCTCAAACTCGAATTCCCAACGGACCAGGAGAATTCTTCGAGATAGAGAAAGTTCGAGGAAGAGAAAGTTTCTTAAACTTGCTTAATACGTCATGGAAAAACATAAGTTAGTGATAAGGTTCCTTAAAATACAATGTATTTTGAAGCCTTACGTAACGATCAAAGAATCTACAATGGATGTTTGTCTTGATGGCAAACATCTTTCTATTGTATGAAGTTGTTTACATTCATCCCCTTCTCAATGTTTAGAGGAATCTCACATTTTTCTTTCAAGGTTTTAGTGGTCAATTTTCGATTACCAGAAATAGACGCCATCTTGCTTACTCACGAAATAAACTCTCCTTGCACACTGTCTTTTTACACCCGACATTCGAATATCCATTTAATATATCGAGTATTTCGAACGGTCCTGTTCGAATTTGCATGGAAGTTTTACCACACACCCGATGTTTAAAGGAAGGAAAGACGCAATGATCCTTAAATTTAGAAAATTTCACAATAATTTGAAACAATTTTTAGAAGAAGTTCGAGATAGGGAGAGAAATTGTACCAAGTGACCGACCTTTAGTTCGAGAAAGGGAGAAGTTTGAGTTAGAGAGACGAATTTCTTAGAAATACATGCTCGATTTCCAAGGGGCCATACCGTTAGTACGAGATAGGGAGAAGTTTGAGTCAGAGAGTAGTCGAGTTAGAGAGAGTCCACTGTATACTAAAGGATTCTCTGACATTTACAGTTATACAGTGATGAGCAACTCAATATCTTTGTCTATTAAAAATTCAACAACTACTTAACGGCTTAGTACGTTTACAAATTTACAGTGAGTGTTTTATGCCCATATTTCGCTTGCTAATTTTTCTGTTCACCTCACATGTCATTTCTAATACTTTCATTTGTCTCCTGTAAACTTGTAGGTCGAGGTGGAATTCATTGGCTTCCATTTCCCCACTTGAATGTGGCATTTAGTTTAAGAGGGATACCAAACACAGACAAATTAATTTCATCTGAACTTCGAATCTTGCAGATGCCATCAGAAATGAACAAGGTGGTCAAAGCACATAAAATACGCGCTGGACGTTTACTTACTGTTCAGTTGCTTGGTAAAATGCCGAGAAGATTTTTTGGCGCAAAAGCGAATTCAAATGAAACTCAAATATCTGACACACCAAGAATTGTAGCATTGGATTCTTTTACACTGGATCCAGTTGCTAAGGAGCCAAAATGGATTACCTTTAATGTCGGAAATTTTGTTGAAACACTAAGAAGTGCCAATGTAGAAACACTACGTTTCATGATTCGTGTCACGGATTCACGCACTGGATTGAATATTCCGCCACACAGAATCGGTATTCGCAAATCTGGGAGGCAAGAAAAGGAGAAACCGTTGTTGGTTCTTTACATACATGACATCTCATCTTCAAGACTGAAGAATCGCAATGAAGTAAGCTTACGTTCGAAACGTGGAACATCTCGAAGAGGCAAAAAACGTGATCAAAAGCGTCAACGAAGGAGGCGAAACAAGAATCTGTGTCGGCGAAGAGCAATGTATGTCAGTTTCGATGATTTTGGATGGACCAATTGGATAATAGCGCCAAAGGGGTACCAGGCATATCATTGTGCGGGTAGTTGCTCATATCCAATAGCTGCTCACTTGAATCCAACTAATCATGCAACTATTCAGAGTATAATAAACAGTATGGACCCAAGTATGGTACCACCGGCTTGTTGCGTGCCGGACAAATTAAGTAGTATAAGCATATTGTATTTAGATGGAAATGATCGGGTGGTATACAAACGGCAAGACGATACGGTTGTTGAAAGTTGTGGGTGTAAGTGAAACCGAAGTGCAAGTGCTTTTGACCGAAGATGAAAGCCACTGTTTGTCGGCCATCCCGACAAAAAGAAAGCCATCAAGTTAAGCATGGATCGGTGTCTGTGAAAAACATGAAGACACGGTGAGTATGCCAAGCATTTTCAGGCTGAGATACAGACCCGAAGGAAGATATATAAAACAAAAGCAATTGAAGGATTGTAATATTTGTTGCTTCGTGCGGTCTTCGCCTCTTGACTGCGTTTGATGAAGATTTTCCCACGACTAAAATGTCCTTGTACAAGTATGCTTTCGTTAACATAGATTAGAGACGCTTTATTGACATTAAATAAAGCTGACATGAAAGATCAAAAGATGTTTATCTACAATTAAACTGACCCTGTACTGTGGATAAAAATGGAAGCAAAAGTCGTCAGCTTTTTAAAGTATACATTCCTCCATAGAACGTAAAATCCTAAAGGAAGACATTCTTGATACAGTTGGTCCAACTACAAACCATGCATCAGGGGAAAACATTATTTGGAGACCTGCTTGAAATAGAAAGTGGGTCAGACAAAGATAGCAATCAGCTACTTTTTGCGTAATGTATACTGTGAGATCGAGACGTCATTGGCATAATAACTTAAGAACAAGAAATATTTTGAAAAATGACTACACCAGACATTATTTGTCATGTAAATGTTAAATGTAAATTTAGTCCCTTTTCAGTTCCGTTTGTACTTGGATAGAGCACTTACTTGTTTAAGGTTATATTACGCCTAACAAGAGGCCAACATATTACATTTAACTTAACGATGTGAATCACAAAAGTAGCGGTATAATTTAACATACGGAATGTATTTTGCGACTGCTTTTAATGTAATAATGCATGTGAATAACGTGGAATTAGCTTAAGGAAACTAGAATCATGTTCTACATTTAATTGCATTAATATGATGTAAACGTTTTGACATTATGCTTTAATATAAACAAAATTCATGGCTACCTCCCGATGTGATGGTGCTCAAGGGTCAATTAACGTGGGGCATCAGATATAGAGAGCCGCCGTGGTATAGTAGATGAGACGACGATCTTGCAAGCCAGAGGTTGCGAGTTCGAATCTGCGTCACCACAAACAAAATACCATTAGCGAGAGAAGGTAACGGGAACCACTCTTGTAAAAACCTCACTTCCGAGTAAATTGCCTGCCCTGGCATTGGGAATCAGCTACTCTCAGTAATGAGTATACTACAATAAAAAAAGTTATACATGAAAAAACTCTCGTGAACGCTAAACACTGTAATTCGCATCTTGTTACTGTTAAGTATTATCTAGATGGGAAGGAACCTGTGGTTAATGCCATTGATTTATGTGAAGGGTAATGCTACAAAATCGCATAGCATCTATTATCCAGGGTACTGCAGAGGAAGATAATGTATGACGGTCGACAGTGGCAACACAAATACACCTCTTTCTTTGAGTTGTACCATGTTCTTGTTTGAGGTGGGTGCCACGCCTATCCTTACACAACTTTGTGATCTCTTCCCGCAACGCTGTACTCCTTTTACCGTACTGGAAAGGATGTAAGGATAAGTTAACCGTGTCACTTTTATGATTAATTGAATATCGGTCTCTCGTTTACAAAGCAAGACCAGTACTACTGGTCCTTTGATCGAATTAAAAGTAAAATAAAATCAATACGTTTTATTTTTCTCTTCCCTTACCATGAAATAGAATCAGTTCTCCAACTTCTATGCTTGCGATAGAATAACTGAGATCTCAATCATTTGTAATTAGCACCCGGCATCGAGGTTATGAGTATTTTCATAATTCATTCCGAGTCAGGATGACCTGTAGGGGAGGTAAGGTGATACATGGCGAGGGAATGTATACAGTAATTTTCATGTGAATGTTTTATGCATGTGCTGCTGTGTGCAACTATAACGTGCCCTGTGTCCAAAGAATAAAAGTTAACAAAATCTGTCGAGACAAGGCTAAAGAATATATTCCACAGTGCGAAATTTAGTAGCACTACAAAAGCAAACTTTAAAAATTGTATCCGACGACAGTGTCTGTTTAATAAGTGTATCTTATTATTGATATCACAAATACTGCATCCACTCCTCAACTTATTTTCCATTTTTGCCATTTATTTTCCGGCATATCCTATATATTAATCAAGTAAAGCCTTTAAGGGTCAGTAAGTAACCTTTCCCCTAGTTTTCAGTGTCTCTGTACCCTTGCTTTCTGTCGAAGACGAGTTTGTAAACATGGCAAAACGAGGCTTAGGTAAGAGTTATCCCTTTGCCATATAGGAGTCGCTGTTTGACGTTGGTTAGTTTCAGATTGTACGAGCATCCAGTTTCCTCTCTATATCACGTTTGCATAACAAGTCACCTCCAGGAGTGAGGTCCTAGGCATTAACCCAACAAAAATATTGGAGAATATTTAATTCTAAGAAGATGTAAATTATAATAAAAAACCAATCTGGTCCTTCCTACAATTTACTACTGTACTAATCCCTTGAGTCAATAGCTCCTGATGTCACACTTGTTGTATTATCGTTACAATCAGAAATAATTTTTCTTACTATCCGTATAGAATGACAAGTGCGCAAAACAGATTTTAGATGGTCATAATGTAATCACGGTACAGCCATAAATCTTACTTCTGTTGACATTTAAAGGTCCATAGTAGTCACGCTTATTGTCCTTTCTTATTGATAGCAAGAGGTCAAGTTCCATGGAGGAAACAGACGGAAACATAAACTTTGAATTTAGCATTTAGCGTGAAGTCAACAATCGATGTTGGTTATCCGTCGAAATCCTCTATCAATGTGTGTGATGTGATAGAGAGAACATGTGGATTAGAATATTTTTATGAACTTGATATTGAGCTAGTATTGTTCAGTGTCACGCTTTAACACGATGTAGCCAAGTTAAGCGCCACGTTGAAGTAGTTTTATTTATTGCACTTAATAGGGACAACTTAAAATTATTATCAGCATTAAAACTTTACCCTAAAGGAGGACATCGTTGTCTACATGTATGTCTACATTTAGCTTGGGCTTCACTGCAAGGCTGAAACGGCTAACCTTTCAATTCTAGTGGAATAAACAGACTGCCGCCCATCTTCCTGTACGTAGACAAAGAACTGGGTGGGTGCTTTATAACGGAATTGTTCAAAGAGAATGAATTAAGAAGGAGATCAGCTTGTAAGGTGAAAAGAGACTGTGATATTATGTTTCATTTTAAAGTATTACCAATAGTTTATAGAAACCATGTTATCACAGATGCCCGCAGAGGGAGAAAGGAGTTTACTGTAAATTTAAGATCTAAACACCTCATTACAAGGTTTTACACAACTGTGAAGAAAATCGATCACTGCAACATGCAGTCCAAACGTTTATAGGACTGTCAGCCCATAGCGTATGAGGACCACGTTGTAGCAGTTTCACGCTATCCAATTTCTTCGATTTTATGTTGGTTGTATGCTGTGAAGATAATTTAAAGACAATAGTATAACTCAAAATGTATAATATGTAATATAGTTGAAAAGCAATATAAATGTTGACAACAGTAGATGGTTTGTTAGTGATCTTATAAGAAGGAATCTCTTTGTGAATTTTCTCTGTCTCTGTAGCTTGGATTGATATATTCTTTACAATACTGGACTCGAAGATAGTTGTATATACAGCAGATGAAATGTAGCGAGTCTTAGTGAGGTTCGGCTGTGTACTAGACATACTTGCTGTTTATCAGCTTTCCGCTACACAATTTAGGACAAGCTAGGGGGAAGGGGTTATACATCTCACCTCTAGAGTACTTTTCTGCATTTTGCAGTACATATTACTTCAATAGATTAGATGCATTGCCCTTGTGCGGAACGTCTGATACATTTGCTCCAAAATCAAGCATTGAAAAAATCAATTTTCGTGTCAAACCATGTGAGAACTTGGTTGTTTGTGTTAGAAATTGAAATTTCCCGGATTTCTGAACGGTATACTTAGTTACATAAATAAAGATAATACGGGGTGGAACAAAAATTTTGGCAGAACAAATCATCAGAACAACGATTCACCTCCGCAGATTAACCTTTCGCAACCAGGACACAAAACGTAGGGGACAAAGGAAAGGAAAGAGGAAAAAGGAAAAGTGTCCGAAAGCGTCACGTTTTCTCAAACTTGTTCTTTAATATACTACATACACTGCTTGCTTTTAACCTTAGCACGTAAATGTGCCACTCAACTTTGCGTGTTTCTTTTCTTACCTACGATGTTGGGGTTGAAGATTTATGAGGTCTTTACGAAAAATGGCGCACCATTGTGTCTCCTTATATCGGAACCGATTTGACTTTGGGACCTCATGATGCATACTCAGACAATCAAGATGAAGTCTTGACACCAAAATTGAATATTTTTACAAATTTGCAAACATATTTCTCATGCTTTATTGAAGTCTCCTATAACCATTCATTGGAAAGGAGCATGAAAGCGAGGCTCATGTAACCAGTGGATTAAAATCGTGTAAGAATTCAAACGTTCCGAAGGGGAAGCTACAGATGAAACGAAGCCAACGACAAGCAATTTAGTATTTCCGTTTTTCATCGTTGAAAAAGATGAAGTTTCGTCTAGTCGCAAATCTGCCTTCAAATGAATTGAAATGCTCTTATCAAAATACCCTTGACGCTTGGCCTGACAAAATTACAACTGCCGGAGTCTTCTACTACCAAAGAGGGATATAAGATTGGTCAAGGCGCCTAAAACAAGAAAATTTCTCCATGCATTTAATATCAGTACTTTTGTTTACTATTCCAATTTTTGTGGGTCCTTTATCTATTTATCAACCTAGTTATGCTTACCAACTTGGAGAACATAAGACCACATCACGATCATTAGAGGCCAAGTCGTCTCGAGGTGATAGTGACTTTGGTTTTTTTCCAGACCCCAAAATAAGGCATATTTTCTTGGCTGAGTAGGAATCAAATATCAAAATGCTGGAGATACTGTATAGTTACAGAAATTCTTCCATTCCTTTACAGAAAAAAAGCTTCTTCCTTGTTGCATCAACTCTATGATGGTCGTTTTTCCAGTTAATGCTATGTTCAGAGTAGTGACAGTCAAAATCCAGACTGATGACTGCAAGCTATACAGGAAGTACACGGTGCAAAAAGTTTGACTTACGTTCAATAAATTATTTGACTGCAACACAGTTTAGAATTTTTTCAGAATACAGGATTCTTAAGTTAAAACGATAAATTGGCGATGATGCTTTAACTACTTTGCAAATGTTTATCTAATCCTTGCAAGACAGAACAAGAAACAAAACTTGGAATGCAATTTTAAAAACGTCCACGACGACCTTTATATTCTACCAATTTTTGGTATAACAAATTTTATTTCAGTGCCGTCCAGTAATGTGCTTTAAGCAAGATTAAGTAATCCATAACAAAAAGGTCGTTACTTCTTGTTGTTATCTTGAGCTGATCCATTTACCATAAAACTATACTCTGAATATTTCTCATGCCAGACATAAAATTTTCAGATTTAGTTCTTATCTGCTTTGCAAAGATAGACGAAGTACTATTAGCTGAATTTGATCTGGATGAATAATCTGAATAGGTAATAGTCTGCCCTCTAATTACGTACAGGTATGCTAATTTCTGTTGATATTCTATTCCTCAGTTTCTGAGATTAGTTGAAAGTGATTAAAATACTAAAATAGGCCAAAAGCAAAAAGTAGCATACCTCTATATGATCTACTAATTTAAATGTCACAACATACACAGATCAGATTGCATAGGTATATGATAAGTGACGAAATATGCATTTTACACATTCATTTGAGAAGCATAGATATCAAGATAGCAAGACCAGAGACAATACTTTTTTTGTTATTTCAGATGCCTGCCAGAATGCAAGTAAACAATTGCTGAAGTGGAAAGTTTCGCTTTCGTTGGCACGACGGTCCAAATTAAAAACCTTTCCGTCTTCTATCACTAAGAATTTGTTGAATAATCTTTACATATTTGATACTTATCCTTTCTGCTTTCTAATCTATGTACCTATGAGGTCTGTTCTACGACGAAGATCTCCGCAAAGGGATATCAAGCTCTTTACATAGGTTGATCTGGAGGCGTCTTCTACCGAAAACAAATGATAAAGCGAAAACGTTTTGATGCCCATTCAGGAAATCTGCAGGGCAACTTTGGTTTGAACATTTTCCTTCGGTCAAAGTTTTTTTATTTTCTCTTTTAATCAAGAAGAAGTTCAGACACAGCGCAGAACCATATTGATTATCAATTTCCTTGATAAACAAGATGCAATTCAACACCAATTGGCCATTCATCGTAGCTAAATGCTACTCTTGCAGAAATATACTTAATACTTGAGACATATATTAAGCATAAACTCAAAAGTTAATGGGCTGTTTGTGAATGGATACGTCACAGCTGATAACAAGATTATTAGCAAACTTTGTAGTAGAATAATATGGTGTTTATCGTTGTTATCGTTGTTGCACAAGTATGACTTGTATGGCTATTGCGCAGATACGGACACTTCATGAGTAGCCGTGATATGAAATGTCATAAGCTGTTTTTGGATGACACGCAAGCGAGACTAAAACAGGTTTGCATGCTAAGAGTCTCGATTTGATTATCTAGATTTGAACCTTACTGCTCTACGTCAGGGTGTTTCCATAGCAACCTTGTTATAATGACAATTGTACATTGAGTATTATTGAATGATGAAAAATGACGATTGTTATTGAAACTGAAAGCAAGTATGAAAACCAAATTTACAAAATTCTTACTTTGGTATTCTGTGTCCAAAATATCATTCTCTCTATCAAGATAAGCGATAATTTTTGCAGAGCTAATGTGTCCTTAATGCTTATGTATTTTTCTGAAGTGACGCTCTTGACTGGATGACTATCATGTTGAGATAATTATGGGCAACTGTACGTAATGTCAGTTAACAAAAATGTCTCTAGCTGCAAGTGCACAATTCAGAAGTCATAGCAAACGATCTGTATCTGATCTCTTTGCTATCAGCTAAGCTCGCAGGTCAGAAACGGTTTTATAATTACACGAATAATTATCATTACGCTAATAAGTATGCTTGTATCTCCTTGCCGACACCGTGGTGACGATACCAAATACAGAATAATCTTATCAGGTTCATACAAAGCGTTCACTTATGAAATGGCATGAAATTCAACACTCCAGTATAAATTTGAGACAACTGAAGAGACTCACGTTCAGTAGGAAAACGATTTTGCTAAGTCTGACTAAGTCTGTAATGACAGAAACTAACAGAAACCAAAGAAATTGCTTAAGGAATATTTTTCTCTCTCAGCTACTTAAGTGACGTCAGCTATTCTTGGTTAACTGTTCCATTGACAAACAATGATTTTGCAGTCGTTTTCTGACGTGAGATAGGCGGAATTTTGTAACAAAATCATTTATGGTTACGATAAAAATTTTAATCGTGAGAGGTTGTAGGGTGAGTAAGGCGAGTTGATTCAAAGTACAATTGGTTGAAGGCGAAAAAAGGGGAAAGCAGAGTCAGGAGATATTAAAATAACACTTTTTCATCACAACCCAACCCAGCAGTCGCAAACGTGCAGATTTTACTCAGTTTTGTAAATTAAGACTTCATTTTTATGTCGATCTTGTAGCCTTTGCTTGTAAAAAGATTAAAGCGGAATGCAAACTAATCAAAGCTTTGCAATACTTGTTGATGCAAAATAACTGTACTTAAAGGGCGTCTCCCCCTTTATCCTAAAATGATGTATACAAGTCCGATATGTCCCAATGACATAAGTAGAGTGAAATATACCGTCAAGTAAGGGTGTTAAAACCAAAGGATTTAAATTTATACTTCGCCATGCTAGCAGTGGGAGTGAAAAGTAAACTAGTCAGTCTATCTATCCTAGGAGGATTATCACATTGATGAATATACAAGGGGCGGCGAAGCGGGGGGAGAGTTCTACAGCTCCTACTTTTCTTCCAAGGTTCTGTTGATTGTATGTGAAGTATTGTACCGCTGTTGACTATAGCCTGTGATTATATTCAGTATGCTTTGGAATAATAAGCATTGTTTGAATTTGATTACAACAATTTGTTGTCAATTAGCCGTCTTTTTTGTAGGAAAGATTCGCACAAAAAAGCCTGTCAGTCATCAGTCCTAGGCAGTCCTTACCCCACTTGGAGATTCTCTCCGCCGCCCATGGATACAAGGTACTTAACATCCAAGTTGTCTTCACTTGGTCTGAAAGCCACTTTAGTAAATGATTCAAATGTTAAATGATGGACCTCCAGCTTTGACTATATGAATGGTTTTTGTGTATTTCAACTTAGCTCAAGCGCTGATTGAAATAAGGACAGTGTGTGTCCGTCTTCAGCCACAAGCTGAAACAAGGAAAGTCGTTGTGAAAGATGATATAGTCCTGTCAGCTCGTAAATCACTCATCTGATGCTGTTTTTGCCTGTTGTTAATATGCCCTTTTGTGTGCTTTGAAAGTCATCCTAGAATTCTTGTGTGTTATTAGTCGCAAGATCAGATAAATGAAATTGGCTTCTACTTTAATAGAAAGATTTTCGGCGTTTAAAATCTCATCGTTGCTGCAATTAGAGCCCACAAATTCTGTAAGCTACCTCATAGAATGTGTTAGATTTCATTTCAATTGATATCGTTTCGTATTTTACACCGAAAATATTCCATCGTTTTGTCGGTCTCTTGTTAGACAAGAGAACTTATTCACCTGGCAAGTCCACTGTTGAAGTGACCAAAAGCTGTGAAAGCCACAGCTTGATATTTATGGTTGATCACAATGACATCACACCAAAGCACGTGAACAATTACCACTTTCAACAACCTATCGATAGGTTATTCGCTACAACTGTTTATGATGAGACCTGAACATCTTTAGCTCAATTGCGTAAATGTTTTCTTGTCAAAGAGCAACTGGTTCGTTCTAATATGGCCTGCAGCACATCAACTATACACCAGTTTGAAGTAAGGAACAATTTATTCCTCACGTTTTGATAATTTCACAAACTTGAAGGGAAATGGTCGGATTAAAAAACGTTCTGATTTAAAATACCTTTCTAGAAGACCAGTATTATTTAGAATGCCTGCCCTCTTCCAAGGAGAATGTTCTAATGTTGTTCGGAGATACAAGCTCATGTTTAATTTGAGAACTTAAAACTACGAATTTGAGTAGTAGGATTGATTTTTGCTATATCTCTAATTCCAAATGTGTCATCAAGTAGTAGCTGTTTTATTAAACAAAAAGGCACTCTTAACTTGCCAAACGTATTTGGATACGTCTGTAACACCATCAGCTAGTTTGGTTACAGAAGTACACTTGAGAACAGTAAAAGTTACTTAGGTACTTCTTGGACTTTACAAAGAAATTTTATGGACAGTAGTTTTAATGAGGTAGCTTTATGACATTTTCATTTTGCATATTTTGTATCACGAGTTGGTTTGAACAGGATTCCACAGTCATTTCGTAAAACATGCTCTCACCAAGTAAAAACATCAAGACAAAGGGTATGTCGTGGAATTGCCAAAAGCGTTTACAATGTCACTTTCGAAACTCCTTCCAATACACTGATATTTATATGACACACATTTTCAATAATAAGGTTTTCTGTCAATTTTTCTCTAAAAGACATCGTCAGTATATTTTGCAGAGCAACACCCCATTTTTATGCCAGTCAAGATCCTACGTGCCATTTGAATTTAACGAGTAAATATAGATTTGCCTTTAACAACAGGGAAATCCTCATCCAATGTAGGAAATTTTTGGTAGTTCCGACATTCTCACAATGATGTTCGTTCCAGACGTAAAACAAAGAACAACTCAACACTAACTCTAGTCACCCAATGTATTTATTGCTCTACTGATTAACTACAAGATAATCTCCGAGATGATTATTAAAAGTGTTAAAATATCTTATGCTTATTAACGTCTTGGCTGATGCAAGATTGCACCTTACTGCGTCAGAAATCCCAGCCCAGAACAGGTTA
>JANTCA010079600.1:0-36080 GCA_024741275.1 Chironex yamaguchii
TGATTGTCTAAAGCATCGTGTGTCGTCCTTATCTACATCAGCATTAAGATTCAACAATTGCTAACACACAGTATATGCTTTATACACAAGGAATCTGTGAAACTTAGTGAACTAAAGTCTTTCAACATTTTAGGTCAAATTGGTAGTCTTAACAGACCTTGTATTGTGTAAACAGGACAAAGCAGAGAAAAATTTGAGGATTTTTAAATACTCCGGATTCTTTTTTAGTTGTCTTTACTGTGTCATAAGACTGGGTTATACAGTAGTCATATTTTTTTAAGTTGTTTGTTCCTTCACGCTTGGCACTGTTATAGTTTGGTTATCCCAAGTATCCTATATGTTTAAAACAAACACTTATTGTTATATCATTACTAAGGATACCTATAATAGTCCCACTGTGCTATCTTCAAAATTCTGACACGTAGCTCGTGTCTTTCAAGTCTCAATAACATGACATAGCAGCAAATTTCATTTAGTGTCCAACAAATACCAGTTCTTAGACTAGAAGTAACGATCAGTTAGTAAGTGTGTGCATACCGTATGACGTTTGTATTATCAAGGCAAGGAAGGTGAGTCTCCTTGGTTTGTGGCGTTTGTGTGAGTTACCGCGGAGTAGTCTGAAGAGGAGGCGTGTGATAAACATTTACACGTAAGCACAATATGATTTCTGCGAAATGGCTATAATCAGTGAGCTTGTCTGCTTCAGTATCTAGAAGCAAAGTATTTATAACTAATAGTGAAAAGCTTATCTTACCGCGGAATCATCGAGTCTTATATCTTGTCAATCGTATTGTGGAATCTTACTATAAACAGCTCTTTGAAGGAATTATGATACTTGAAATTCATGCTCATTTGGATAGGAAGAGGAAAAGGTCACTTAAGACGAACTTCATGGAGAATAACATCTAGTGAACGAGCATTAGTTAACATTAATCTCGTTAGAGTTAACGAGCCTTTTTTAAAAGCTAAACGCCTTTTTAAGGTTTTAATAAGATCAGGAGTAACAATTGGAAGCAAGGGTGGTAAATTCCTGGACTGCAATTCACTGGAGGCGATATGTAGTGCTTTTCAAAATTAGGAATTTATTGCCGAGCAACAATTTACGTGTATACTCCAAAGTCCCTTAGAAAGAACTACCTGCCTATAAATAGCATTCACCCAAAATTAAAATAAAGACACTATATTTACTCAGTTTTATCTTACTAAAGAGTTATTAAGCCTAATTTCGAAGTTGTGGTTTTTGAGATTAATTTCTTAGAAAGTCTTGAATAGTTGTACTTCTTGTTCATTTATCTTAATGTTACAAAATGGATTTACAAAACTTAACAGCAATGGAATCGCCCTCAACTTCAAATGCACGCTATTATCAACACTAACAACTGTGTGTTACAAGAAAAGTTAAAAAATACACCTTATACTTAATAAAAGTTTAGTATCAATTTGTTACATAACATACAACAAGTCAAATTAAAAAATAACGCAAAAGAACACGATCTAATGTCCAGCACTGGTATAATTTTCAAGAGTTAACGTTTGTGAGGTTTCGAAGGCTAAAATGTGTTTTTTTCTTTCGAAATAGATATATCCAGAAAATGATTAACTGGAATATTTTCCACAACACCCTTGCACGCGTTTTTAGCCTTACGAAGATGGTGCAGGTAGGCACTGGACACATTGCCAACACAAGCCTTAACAATTTACGAAATTAAGGGATGCAATGGTACAAAAAGGCTTTTCCTCTGTTATATAATTTATTAGAGACTAAAATCATCGAGCTACGTGCCTGCAAGTTGCCTCTGTCAAGCAGCAGCTGATCCTTGTGCAATGCGAGTTTAGTAAGAATAATATACTATAGTAAATACTAATATAATATAATTTATTGCTTTTACCAAAAAGGTAAATTTCCCACGGAAGGGCTAGAGCCCTTATGGTACCACGTAGTCGGTGCCAATGGCTTTAACCTCTTCTAGCCGAAATTTCTTTTAAACACGGTGGCTAGACTTGAAGTTTTAACAAGAATCCTCAAATCTACATAAAGAGGACACGAATATATTGGGCAGTTCTTCAATATCAAATGAATCATCGGCAATATAGATGGCTTTGCACAGAAGCCTAGAGCGTTGATAGATAATAAACAAATAAATCTAAATAATTACGTACACGGCCTCTAATTTTTGAAATAATTATGTTATTATTTCAAAAATTAGAGGCCGTGTACGTGTCATTACTGGCTGTTTTTGATTTCCAAATCAGGGTTAGGTTATGTATTAGTTTATGAGTCCATTTTAAGAATAAGCTCATTATCTTTAATCGCCAATATAAGCAGCTGGTGGTAGATCTTTGAACTGCGGCCTGTAATACCATCATTTTATTCACTAGTGACTGTAAATTTGAATACACAGAACTATTTGATGCAGACACAGAAAGATAGACGTTTTGTCCCTACTTTTCATCGACCCTCTGATTTTGCAAAAATTTTGGTATTTTCTTTTTCACTTGTCACAGAGTTTATTGCATTATCTATTTAAACTTCTTTTTGATTTTATTCTTATTGCTCCACATTTGATAGGCTTATAACACTTACTCCAGTCCTTTTTCTGACTGACTTAGTTTGAGGAATCCAAGTAATAAGACGTCTCTTTTGGCATTCTCGGAATAGTTTTGTAGTGACGCAATCACTAAATCATGGCATGCCAAAACTTCACCCCTGGAAAAAAATGTCTCATTAGGTTAGTGGTCATAGCATTTTGCCCGAATAGCAGGACCCTCGTGGATTCCACCGTGAACGTATGATTTGTTTCTCAGAGTTTCAGTAATTTAACTTTCATTTCTACAGAAGCCAAACTATCACAATTCATAGATTACAAAGTTGCCTGGCTTGAAAACTGACAGAGAGAGATGGCTGTCTAATTACACGATGTAAGCAAGTAAAAAGAAATTCCAGATCGGTTTTGGAGCAATCAGGTGATTAATAACTGCAATGTTTGTGTTGGTTGTAATAGTTTCTACAGTCAATAATAAGTATAGCATTTGATATGGTCCTAATTTAAGATTAATGAAAAAGAATGAACACTATCATAGAGTAACTCTGGCGAACTGTACTTACTGTGAGAAGGCACGTGTTGGTCTAAAAAGCAACTAAAAGGTCTCTTAACTTTCAAGCTACCAGTATATTAACAGCGGTAGAACCAACTAAGTAACTAATACTAAGACACTACTTGCATATTTATGATTTAAGAACGGACATATAAAAATATCTAGATCCTAATAGACAATAGAAGAAAATAGTTGGGAGTTTATACTGTGACGTAGTGAGAGTTGAGGACCAATTTTAGCACGAAGAAGGTACTAGGTGACCAAAAAGTGAAGTATATGAAGCGTTAACTGGTTAGTTTCATTATTTTAATCTGCAGACGTATCACCCCTTGAAGTAGTTGATATGCTTTTGCTCTTACATATAAGCTACAAAATAAGCGATGATATTTGACATTTTTAGTCCGTTTCGCCGTATTAAGCCATAGGACAATTGGTGACATAAAAAGTAAAACCACCAGAGAGTTTTAAGTACAACTGTACATGCCACATAAAATGTGAATGTTCAATTCCATTTTCAATTAATAAATCAAGATAGTCTCTGTTATACTCAAAGTGTATTTATGTAGCTCTTAGAAGATCAATGCTACAATTGGAGGATCTGGTCTGCATTATTTTATGAGAACACAAAGTAAAGGAACGAGCTGCTTCTCTTTTAAGCTTTTTAAATATGTTAAGTGTGTAGTCATGTATTTGTAAACATTAAATTGTTATTCATTAGTCTGCCGTAAGTCCTTGGATATTTGTGATATACATTGAGCAACAAGTAATTATTTTCTCGTTTCAACAAATACATTGGATGTTATTTGGTGTTTTGTCAACTTATCACGCCGCGTCCCCGCTGTCTCATTTGGAATGGTTTGTGTTTCGTGATTCCAAGTATCACCAACTTATTTAATGTGTTTCTAAAAATCTTTCTTTAAAAGACACAATTTGCTAATTAATTATTTACAATAAGGTCAAGAAGAAGAAAAGAACAACACTTTTAGTGAGTATAAAATCGGATTCTGGACGATAAGTTTCGTATTTAGTGGGACAAGATTCAAAAGAATTGTCGCATCTACTTGACCATTTACAAATTTACTGGTACTGATAAATGACGTAATTTGAAATGAATTCTTACTGTGCTTAGCACCAGTGATGATGCAATTATTGAACATATTATTGGTCGTGATTTTAGAAACATGTATGGAAGCTACTCTGCATCCACTTTCGTGTGGTAAATCAAACGCTGTCTCTTTCGTAAATAGCGCAGTTTTCAATGAAAAAATAATTTGACAAGTGATTATATCTACAGTTTTATTAAAAACCAAATTTTCATATTTTATCTATCGGAAGGTATTTGAGAGCCTGTGTTTATGTGTGCTTTGCAGACATTTGAGTGGAAAAGAATTATCTTGAGATTTCAGTATAACGAAGATTCTATATACAATAGATGCTATGATCCGGACTTTGACGATCCTTTAAACAGTTGTAGCATGACGCTAAATTATGGAGACTAGAGTAGAAACACTCCTACCAACGAAATAGTGGTAATGTTCTTACAGGTTTAGAAAGCATCTCAATGGAACGCAAACAAACTGATGTTGAAAACGATAATTATTGGAAGGGTGTTTGATCACGTATGCTTCGAGGATCTTTGCTAAGTTCCTTGTTCTCCCTCGTCAGTATCTATTTTCTTTGTATCAATTTAAATTTTGATGCCAAAGTCTATACAGACGATTCTGTATTGTTTAGTATTCGATTTTCCGGAGACAAAATAACATACCAAATACAAATAATTTAATGAACTGTAAGGGCAGGACTTTGGTACTGAAGTCCGAGTCCGGGGCCGGAGTCGTTGTGTCGGGGGATATTAGGAAGGAGTTTGGAGTCGGAGTCAACGTATGGCTTTTCAAAGAAGTCGAGAGTGGGCCTTTTTCAATTCAGTGGAGTCGGGAGTCGGAGTCACATTTTCACTGTCCCGATTCTAAAGCCCCAGTTTGAGATACCGACTGAATAGTCTACTATAGGTAATCAAAGGAGCTCCTTTCCAGCACAAGATGGTCCCAGGATCTATATTATTTCTTTCTTGCAAAAGAATGTCAAAGGAAAGGGGAGGGAGCTTTTATATCCGCAAGTGCTAAGGATCAGCCGTGGGTTTTGGGCACATGATAAAATTTACAAAGACTTTTCTTATCTGATAAGGATAGACAATACACCATGTTTAGTACAGATACTAGCATGTTTTGTTATGGTGCTTATGATGGAGTGAACAAAATACATGGCCAAGGCATTGCATTTGAAAAATCTAGTTCTAACTCCTCTCAAGACATGTTCTATTAAAAATGTCGAAAATTTATTAACATCAGCTTGTAATACAAGGTGTGACACATCATGAGGTTTCGGTCCATCGAGACGAAGGCCTTGGATTGTACTGCTTATATGTCCCTTTAGTTATTGCGTGAGTCACTTGCAGTAAAAAAAGGACCATTATGCTTTTCCAGAGTACAATACATAACAAGAAATATCGTTTTATGTCACTGCGCCTGGCTGGGATCTTCACGTTTATGCAGCACTAAATGTTTGTGGCATGTCTTTTATTGACTTTTTTACTCCAGCTTAAGTGACGCAATAGGAGCGTGACTCTCTCAACAGTCATTTAACTATGAATTTCTGTTGTTACCATCGACTGTTTAAAACCTTTGAATACAAATCTGTACCTTTTCTGCAAAACGGCCCACTAGTAAGTCTTTCTTACGGTAGGCATGAATTGCGTAACATGTCAGATATTCACGAAAAATTGTCTTTAGGACTCTGCTGGCTTTTGTATCCTAAGTAAAGCTGTATATGACTAAGCGTGTCGTTAATAACTTTCTTATGTCTAGTAGCTCACGATGATCGGAATACGTTTACAGCGACATAATTCAGGAAAGACAAAAATAGCAATGTAATTATAGATTAGCACGTAATAGAGGTGAATAAAGAGCATGAGTACGCAAGGACAGAAGAAATGTTACAGTATTTGTACTAAAATAGCAAGCAATTAGCTCTGTTTTCATGCTTTGAATTAGATACTTTACTTGCTTTAAATCTACGCACTGACGCTTCTGTAGGTAGTTATCTGAAGTTTACTTTTCGTACTACTTGGAGAAAATGCTCAAGTAACTCTGATTTAAAACGAAGACCTTGCTCAGTACTAATACAAGAGAGAGAATATATTCCTTGCAGTCACCAGACACATGCTTCTTGAAAGCATATACTCCAATAGACAGACGATCGGGGGGAGAATGACCAAGAGTCTTACGACCTACTGAACTGTTGACCTCAGTGGGAAGTACTTCAGAGTTGCTGTCAGGCGACCCGGTTCAAAACTCCAGTGGTCATAATCATAATTCTCAGACCACCGTGTCAACTTCTTTCTGGAACTAGAGAATGTATGCACTCAGCCTACATTAATTGTGAAAATGTGTATTTTGCGTTTAACGAAAGGGTGAAAATGACGAGTCACCAAACAAGAACCTTAAAATATGGACAAGGCGTTTGGACTTGTGTAAGGTTATAAGGAAATTACTTGCTATGTCACATTTTCAAAGTCGATAGGAGAGAACTGCTGATAAGTTCCTTGTTCACTGCTAGTCTTATTGAATAATAGATAGGAATCAGGCATATCACCACAAAATGACGTATATTTCGCAAATTTATGGCTTAGTAATTGTTGCTAAGTACAAAAAAGAACCGGAGTGAAATCCCTGTTTCTCTACGAATCAAACTAATGTTTTTCATCTTGGCAATAGACATGGGAATATATTGAAATCATTTATAGGAATATAAGCACAAGAAAATTATTATCCGAAATGTCAAACAAACAATGGATATGTATCCCAGTGTCTGTGGTTATAGCCTTCGACTGTTAAAATATCACCACTATTCATAATGAAGCTCTCTGACTAAGCGTTGAAACCATTAATCCTAAACAGTAGCTGTTTGGTATTTTGAAAAAACACCTTTCCGCCCCCTAATTCTTTCAACATGACTTTATTTACAAGATTAGGAAATAGTCATGCAACATTGAGATACAGCGGATTTTGTTGGGTGACCATCTTAGATAGTCTATTGATTCTACTTTTGTCTGAGGTGATTGAATAGGTCAAGAGGTTTGGCTACAAATGAGATAGATGTTAATGTAGCTGCTAGATTTGTTAACTTTCACGTTGGTCTGCATGTTAGTCTAAAGCGTTCACTTAACCGCGTCGTCTTTTTTACGTTACAGAGAGGAAGCTGACCAACTCTTGTCACGTGGAGAAATACATGTCAACAGTATCATTTGTGAGATGGGAAAGGCTATCATACTGTACTTTTTTGTGCTATATTCATTATCATACCAAACGCAAGGTAAGAGGTTTTTTACAACATTTCGTGTCAAATTAAGAAGACTAAGTTGTTTTACATTAATATTGTCATAATTCGATTAATCGAGATGATAATAGACCATCATATGTGTCCCACTTTCAAATTCTCCTTAGGTCTTCCTAGCTTCTGAACACCAACAACTTTCTTGTAGAATTGCTCTGATCTAGTTAAGATCTCCAATCTTAGAAGCTAGAAATTGCGAGTTCGAAACTTGAACACCCGAAAAAGAGGACCATCAGCGAGGAGAGGTATGCGGGCCAACTATAAGAAGTTGCCGATATGATGCCTAATCCTGGCATAGGAATCAGTGACACTCGATTACATGTATACTATACATTGTTTTAATGGATCCTCTCTGTTTCCAACATCTCGTAATAAATGAAAAAGGATATTGTCACTCTTCGAAGCATTATTTCGTCCTTCCTCGCACTCTACAACAAATTCATGACTTAAGTTGTGAAATATCTACCTTTAGGAGACATTAGATTAAACAAATTCGAAGTTACATCGGCGTAGTATGTATGTAGTTTAGAAAGATTTATTTTAAAGTTTGAGTAGAATCTTTGTTCAATAAAACGCTGAAGATGGTCAAACATATGATCTCCTTCTCGTTTGTTATTGAGTAATAGCAAGGACAACAATGCTTGAATACTTAGGATTTATGTCTGTTTTAATAAAAATGAAGTTTAACATGTTACTTGAATAAATGGACTACAGTCAGAGGTTATAAATACACATTTAACACCAATAAATTCGACTTAAAATATATCGTTTCGTCCTTTGTAAAATACATATAACAGCCTGCAAATGTAATTGGAAAACGTTTGGAACTGAGTTGGTGACGAATCCTTGTTAACATTTCATTGTTTTCTTAGCAAATATCAACTCCATGCTAGTTAGCTGATAAACAGTTTTAGCTTTAAGAATTCAAAGTCAACGAGGCTGCTGCCGAAGACAACATCCCTTTTAAAGAGAAATTCCAATTAATATATACATATATTAAAACACCAATCCTTGTTTCTCCGTTCCTCATAGAATTAAACTACATCAAGTACAAATATTGAAGGAAATGATGATGGTTTGGCTCAGTGTAGTCTGTTATTTGTCAAAATCTTGAAGACTGTGTATCGTTAGTTGCCAAAAGAAACACATACTTTATTATCTTACAACAGTACTATGATTAAAAGAGTAATTAAAAGAGTTATGCCATGAAAATAATCTTTGCTGGAATACCTAATGAATTATCCATCACTGGACGTTTTTGTTCCGTTGAATACATTCTATACCTATTAAGCTTAATTAGCTTTTTTCGGCCAGTTTATCACTTGAAGTGATCTTGTAAATTGCACAAACTTATCATCGTGACAACTGGACGGGACAAGTACTACTCACATCTTCTTCCGAGGACGTTGGTTTTTTAGAAGAGGTCTTAAAAATAAAGCACTTGTACAATACCAAATACATAAAAGACTCATTATAACTTCGTGCTGTGAATATTAACCATGATGAAGACTTTAAAATTATATCAAGTTTTCAAAATAATTCTAAATTAAAGCAATTGGCATTTTAACTATGTTGACAGCATTGTTTGTTTTAGTGCATAGCAGTGAAAAATATGCTGATTGGATAGAAAAAACGGGTTTTAGTCTGGGTTTACCGAACTCTGCTATTGTCTAACAGTGTCATGGAGTAGAAGTAAAGCTGTAAATATCTTGACATGAGCTTGAACCTGGGACTCCGGACAGCAAACCTGACGACATGCTACCATATTAACATCTGAATCGGAATTGTCGAAAGATTATAGGTCGATCAACCCCCATCGTCCACTCGTGTAAATGGGTGTCTATCCATTAGCTAATATTCTTACAATTGTCATGTGGTTTTATTTATCACCGTTTGTACTAGTTACCGATGGACGTAGAGAGGGTGGTTTTGTTCAATAAACTAGGTCAATTTTATGTTTATCTACAATTATCTTAAAAGCCATCTTAAATATGCGTTGGTACAGAGGTTATTAGCTCAGACTCATTTCCCAGGATTTACTTTGCTATTTAAAGGTTGGCTTGAGAGAAGGAGGAGATTTGACTCTTTAAGGTACAAAAACAGCTTGCAACTGCTGCTGTAAGCTGCAACTAATTTATCGGTTTAGGGAACAAGAGTAAGAAACAAGAATCCCTCTGATGTTTCTTATCGACTGTTTAGCTCAGAGCGAGTGACGATTAGTTTAAAATCAGGTGGACAGGGAAGGAAAGCTGTTATGCCTTAGCATGGATCTTATGATTGCACACATGACGTTTGCACTACCTTACTTAACTGATTGTAGGAAACTACCGAAGAATTGTTAGTTGTTTATGCCCAGTTGTCCACCCGTGCAACTGTCTGTCTACTTGAGTCCTCATGCAATTACAAACAATGTGCCTGTATCTACAACGAAGTATTGATCATCGTTGTGTGAAGATCACGCGTAAAGACAGAAAGAGCAGCCATTGTAAAGAATAAGAGAAAATTTATAATGGCTACTGATCCGAGCTCTGAACGAAAGTGTCATGACAGCAAAAGCTAATGCCTCTTTTTTTCTAAGCTGAACAGATGAACTTAGCTCCATTCTCAAGGGGTCAGTTGTTTCTTTTACTACTTTTCATGGTACTGTAATTCTTACGTATACCAGTCAGCGAGTTGAAGTTTTGGTTATCGTTTATGTTTTGTATTTCAATACAACTGACGGACTTATAGGATGATCATGAACCATGCGATCTGTCTCATACTTCAATTGATACATTTCTGTTCCTTTCAAAAAGTATGCACGCATTGAACATAAATAAGCTAAGAACAGTATTACTTATTGCTAATTTCTCTTATGCTTACATTAGCTCACTTTTTAGGCCTAGACTGAGCAGAAATGAGGATGGCAAATAAACTGTTAGCATTTTCGCAGGCCATAGAAGGTTTATTATTCGAAATGTGATAAAATGGATTTAATTCAATTCTAAAGCTGGGTATCCTAATATACTAAATATTTAGTGCTTTTCCTCGTATTATTATAAACAAGACAAAATTTTATTTGTGTGATAATAAGGTGTATGTAGATGACAACATGCTGTAAACTTTAAGTATTACATTTTGAGTTCAAAAGTATTCAGGTCTTGCCTAAAAGTTCAAACCTATTGTAACTTAATTATTTCTTTCTTATCATACAAAAGGTTCCTTTTGACGCCCGTTTGAAAGCTGCAAGCTAAGATACGCAGTCACTAGACTTAAATAACGAAATTCTGAATTTAAATTCATAAAAATATAGACATATTTCTTGGTACCTTAATTCCAACTTGCGACGTAGATTAGTATCATTACTTTGATTGTTCTTAATAAAGTGCTTTTTTGATTAACCGGTCTCCTCACATCTTAAGAGAAATTATTATTATTCACAGTTTTATTCGCTCTGTTCGGCTTATGCTTTGGCTTTCGACTATTGTTGATGCGATTTTTATTTCAATGCCTCTATACTAAAAAATTCTGGCAATACCTCTTACTTGGAAACTGTTTTGAAACAGATTTATAAAAAATGTTCAATTATGTTACTCGGTTCTGTTCGAGTTTCTGGTCCGGCTATAACAAATTTTGCGCATCACGACAGAATAATCGAGGAAGCACTGTATTGCTATATGTAACATGCAGGTCGACTTACCTTTCAAGTATCTTAAAAAGACGACACAGATTGAGAATTAATTTAGCAACTCATAAATGTAAAGAATTAGTGACTCCGAGGTTGTTAACAGATCACGAAATACAGACACACACTCAACACTAATACACGCGCTCCCTCTTTGAAAACTGAAAACGAGGTCAAAATTGTTACCATGTCTTTTCTCTGAGAATTTTTTTTATTTTAGGTTGATGATACTGCTATGCTCATCTTTTATTACGCAAAAGCAAAAGTTAAAAAAATAGTTTGACTTTTGATTGTTTGATGTTGTCAGTGGTGCCCCTCCTGGATGGTTACGTTTTTGTTTAGTGGTTCTACTAATTCTAATTGAATTTGCTCACCACGGAGAAATTGGGATGATGTAAGGTAATACCCTTGAAATTCCAGCGGAATCCCAACATATTGAAGGCAGAATGCAAAAGCTAAACAATGTTTGTTTTCAAACGTAGTATACAGACGTACTATAACATAGATATACAAATCTTAATTAGAAGTACATATCTGACCCAGAAGATTGGACAAATTGTATACCTTTACATTTAATGACTGAACGCTGTAAACTTACTCCAAAGCATATAATTGTCAGCAGCTTGTTAATGCATATTTTTATTAATCACTAAATTGTTGTATTACTTCATAATGTATCACGAATAATTACTTTTATATGTTGACACAAAGTTCTTAATGAACAGAATCCGTCTCTGTTTTGAAGTTTCAGATGTTTAATCACGTTTTGCAGTTTTATAATTTATTGATAACTTTTTTTTGATCGTTGCCATGACCATATTAGAAGTGCTTTTCATATACCCATTTTAACGGCACCGTCAAATTTTATTACACAACGTCTCGCCGTGCTTATTGATCATAAGAGCCTCTAAACTTTAAAAACTCCTCCTCTTTCCCTGCCTTTTTCTCTCTTTTTAACTCTATTTCTTCCTGTATCCCTTCGTCAGAACAGTAAACGGAGTACTTCTACTTCAGTACAGTGTTTTCGTCTAGTTTTGTCTTCTAAACAAAAAAATACAGTGAGATCTTCAAAGAGTAAGCAGAAGCACCGAGTGTGTCAATGGCTGGTACATGCTGCCGTGGGCATGAATTGTAACTGATACTAATCTATGTATAGAGGTGTCATGCACGGCTTCACGAACTCATTGTATATTTCACAGAAGCCCAGTGCTATCTTACAAATGATTTTTAGCATTACGGGATGATGCAGCTATGACCTACGCGTAAATTTGTGCTTAATTGGTTGCTCGTCAATCAGTTTATTCAGTTATAATAAATATTGCTTTGATGGTCAAAAATGCGGAAAGTTTTAATACTTAAACTTTAAAACTAACTTTATTTGAGACTTTGGATATTCTTTGTGTGAGAAGAGCTAACTGGCACTGTTTAACAACTCTCTTAATAGGAACTACTAACCGAAAATTACAATCAATCTGTTCTGTTGTCAGAAACCTCTTGTTCGGTTTCGAGAATGTCGCCCTTATAATATATTTTTGAATAAACAACTATTAGAATATCTTCTGTCCTCTGCTTTGAAGCGTTAAAAAACTGCCAGCTAACTAATACGAGTCTTGGGTGCTCAAAGTATAAAAAGCCTAAAAAAGAAATTCTAAAATTTAAGATTTTAAGCTCTACCCGTAGTTGTATTACAAAGATCGTCCGTTAAAACCCTAGTTAATTACATTGTTTACAAAACAGACGTATTCACACTTGCGAGACAGAGTATTTTAAGCACTTCACTACCACACTTGACCACACATTCTTCGTATAAAGTACTTCAAAGAACTGTCAAGTAATGAAGAAGTGCTCTTCAGTTAGTTAACTAATGAAAAGTGTTGTGTTCGGCGCCACAATTATTCGTGATACACTTTGCAACACTTTTCGGTTGGATTTGCAAAGGCATGCATACCTTATCAAGATAATGGTCATTAACTACACGTCATTCTGTTGATCCATGAGGTCATTACGGTATTATTCACACTAAAGACACATTTACTAGATCACCAGTCTGTTCTGATATTCTAGAGATGGTCAGTTTTCTAAAGTGAAGTACAGTAAGAAGGTTACAATAACTTCCTCTATGAAAATATTTCTATACCATTATAAAATTTTGCTTCTAATTTTCTCTTCTTATCTGCTCAACTTTCGAGAATTGAGACATTTTGGCTAAATACGACCATGGTCTCCAACAGGTGACCACTTTTGTTATGGGAACTCGACCTCACGTTTGTGCATTACGTTCGTCATTGATGTCATACGGACACTCTACCAAAGTAGCCGCACGACTATTAGGCCTCATATGTCACTTTGTTAACTCCTTCAAGATTCAAATTATTTCACCCTGTAATGCACGTCTCCTGCATTTAAATTTTTTGAAACCTCCTGTGTCATGAATAATCATTGACCTCGCAGGTCCCTTGACTCAAAATCTCTCTCTTCTTCTCTGTAGCATATTCTATTTGAAACTATTTACTTCACGACACGCCTTTTATTCCCAGCACAGCCAAAGTTTGGAAATGCTACTACCACTTCAGCCTGATTTCTGAAGCAAAGATAATCTCTTATATCATCAAACTCAACTTCATTTCACGTTTTACTCAGTTTGTTTGCAAATCGTTTCAAAGGTGGCTATAATGTGATCATTGTCAAACTGCTACTGACATTAAAATAGAAAGACCTAAGTTCCATAGAAAATCTGCGTCTTATCGCTCTTGTTGTCTTCACTTAAATCAGAAAATATTCTTTCGGGTATTATTGATCTGTTGCATATCATGTTTATTTAGTACCAAATTGATTCATCAAAGGTAAACTATTTTGCGTCCTATCACCTATTTTGAAAACGAAATCATATGATAGAAACTGACAAATTCAGACATGTTACTTTTCAAATTATCCTGCCTGGAAAAACATCTAATGTTTTTTTATTTAAGAAGGCAAGATGGCCCCCAAAATACACTGAAGTCAATCGTAGCATCGCAAATTTCCTCGTGATTTTCCTGTGCACGGTAATTTAGAGAGGAACTGCTTCCAATAAACTTTGTAGAATAAGTCTTGTTTCCCATCACACAGCAATCTGCAGCGAATAATTCTTCTCTTGTTCTTGCTTAGGAAAAGCTAACGACTCAAGGCATGATAAATTTCAAACATCCATTAATTTCACTGAGTCGGCAAATACCAAGATTTTCAATTCTTCTCTATTTGAAAACTAAAGTCTAATGTAGTGACTTAAATATTCAAGAAAACGCAAAATAAAGTACTTTTAATTATTGGTTTATATAAATACTACTCTAACTTTCTATTCCTTTTTCAGGTAAAGAAAATGCTCATGATAGGATCCTTCGTATAAACTCAAAGATGTCGCAGAGTTCAGCGAAACGACAGATTCGGAGAGGCACGGTAGTATCGAACGAGCCAGGTGCAAACTCTAGTAAGTGACAAGGTAGTAAGAATAGTTTTTGCATACTTACTTTTAACCTTACGAACTTTGTTTGTGAAAAAATGTCTTGAAAAAAAACTAAAGAATCCCGTTAACTAGATAGCTTACCTGCATGAAAAATGCGACGCAGACGAAGAACTTGCTACACTGTCAAGATTGGTCAGGTACAAGATTATTTAGTGACGGCTCAGAATATTTCGTCAATTGAGCCTTCTTAAGACACTGGTTTTCGGGATTTTATGAAAGACCGGTGGTTTTCTTGTTTCATGTATGCTGGCTCAAGTAGGAAAACGAAAGTTCAGTTTAGTAGTTTCTTATTTTTAAACAGTTTTTAGTAGCGTCTTATTTTTCTTATTTTTGTTTATTTGAACCATCAACTACTTTATTGGATCCCTGTTAATCCGCTATCTTACTTGCTTTGCTCTGAAACATGACTAAACTCGCCTTTGTAAAGGATGGGTAAGACAGTAGTTGTCCTATGGACGTTGGGGGAAATTTCTCTCTGTTGACGGACTAAACCAGCCAACTTCAAAACACGATCCTAATAATTTACCAAATGTGCCACTGATAGTCTTAATTCTTATAATTTACAAACGACAAGACAAGTAAGAAAACTTAAACAACTAGTTAGTTTGTGCAACATGGTAATCATGCTACTACCCTTGGCCACCTTTTTAAAAACGCCATTCGAAAATTAGAGATTTTTCTGACGATGGTGTTATCATTTATAGAATAAAAGTAAGGTTACGCGTATGACCACCTGAACTTTGAACTCGGCCTAAAGCTATACACAGTATAATACGCTAAACAGTAGGAAAGAACGAACGGCTCTAAGTCATTCGTTCTGATTGTACATTTGAGTAGCTGAGCATTTGTTTATTGGCTTAGAAGTGGCATGTTTTCTTTATCATGAAAACTTAAAATATTGATTTCAGATTAACTTTGACTAGCCTTTGTTTATGTTGATAGTCACTGAAGCAAAGCTCTTTGAAGGCGACATACTCCTTACTGACATTCAAAAAAGCACTATCGTTGGACGGAAAAGAGCATCGTCATCCAGATCAAGAGCACTACCAGGACCATGGACGGAAAAGATTATTCCATTTGCCATTTCTCCAAGACTTAGTGAGTATGGATTTTACTTCTAACTCCTAAGTATCCAAAAAAGCCATTGCTTCTTGGAAGCTGGAAAACTAATGCCCATGCAAAAAGAAAACAAAACCCAAACGTGTATTTGGTACTTGTCAAAGTTATCATAACCCTTAACAAATTACAGTGTACAAAGTTAAAAGAAAAAAATATTTTCAGACTAAAGAGTTTCAGGAGAATGCTGTATTTTGTTGGTTTAATTGTTGTAATATTTTCCAGTTTCTTATGCTTAAGGGTTCTTGTTAGATTATCTTTATCTTTTCAGATTTGTTTTTCCCGTGATGTTTGTTTTAAGCAACACAATTGTTCATGGAATGTTTTATATCATGTATATTTCCATGGGATTTTTAAAATTTCCTTAAACTAAATCGACTCAAAGTGTGTTTTGCTACCAACACAACTACGGAAAGCGACTATAAAATGGTCATTAATACGGTATTGATGCATAAATTTTTAAAAATCTCTATCATTTACATCATATATCTAAGCAATAAACGGTGTACGGATGCCACAATCAGAAAGTGTGCATTTGCAATGCGATTTAAATGGGACAAAGTCAAAACTGCTTGAAATAGTTATTGTGTAGCAGAAAATATAATAATTTTGTAGTGATAAAGAAAATAGATTGAAATTGCCATCCAATTCTACTCTATATATGCGTAATATTTTGAAGACGTAACAACTATAGAAGAAATCTCCTATGCAAATCTGTTGGTGACATAATTAATTTTGCCTCTTTGATGTGAGCTGTTCAATTGCTTGAGTCTTAGAAGTATATAACTACCCCTGTAGAGGTGATAACGTAGTAGCATTAATCATAAGAAAACAAGAGTATAGACCAAAAGGACAAAGTAAAATAGAAGAATATAATTATGCAAGCCAAAGAACACACGCTTAGTTTCTCACTTATTTTGGAAGACATTATATCTCAGACAAATAACATCTATATTTTACAAGATAAACTTAATCTACCTCTCAAACTATTATGTTGGAATTATCTCCAACTACATTACACTTAAAAATAGCGTAGATGAACTTTAACCGTTTGATTTTTCTATATCCACGGAAAATTCCAATTTCCGGTTTTAATTGCATTTGTGTATTGAATAAATTCTATTACGGGGCACAGTGAAAACATTTACACAGACAATACAATCAACTGTGAGAGGAAGTGAAAAATGGTCAGAATCTATTTATAATAACTTAATTTGTACCTATCCTATTTAAAGCTTTTCACACTTCCCAACATTATTACTGAAAACCTTATTACCATGGTCGCACTGAAATAACAAGCTCAAATCTCTTGTATAGTGCGCTAGTAACGCATTGACAGGCAGCAATGATGATAAAATACTCGAGCCATAAAATAACATTTACAAGGCACCTTTGAATAACCATATCGACTAGCGTGCATACGGAACCAACATCCTTATAAACTCATATGTTGTTTTGAAGCGACAGAGAAAGGACCGCATTCCAACATTTTACATTATTTTACATTTTTACATCCATCTACCCATCCATCCTAATATCGACCACAAAATCGATCTACACATCAATCTTAAGATACACCAAAACATCCATATGCACAACCATCCTAGTATCCATCAACACATCCATATACACATCAATCCTAATATACACGAAAACATCCAAATGCACATCCATCCTTCTATCCACCAAACCATCCATATTGACATCTACCCTAATGTCTACCAAAACACCCATATACACATATATCCTTATTTCTACTAAACCATCCACATACACATCCATGCGCACATCCACCCTAATATCCATGTGCTAATATCAATCCTTATATCCACCAAACCATCCATATCGACATCCACCCTAATATCCATCAAAACGTCCATATACACATTCATCCCATTTTCCACCAAAACACCAAAGTGCACATCCATCCTGATATCCACCAAAACATCCATGTGCACATCCATCCTGATATCCACCAAGACATCCACTTACCGATCCTTCAGCACTTGCTTGGACACTTTCAGGTAATTTCAGATACAATACACTTACGACGTGAGGGGTATCTGCATAGGAATGACGAACACCACGTTTTGATGAGCTTTATGCTCGTCCGTGGTTACTCAACAGGTAAAGACAGAAACTCGTTAAACTTGAGGATTGACGAGAAAACTGAACACCATGCATTACATCTGATAGATATTCTGTTCCATTGATTAGTTCAGGACAGGTGTATTAGGTACTGTATTGATTTTATATCATATATATATATATAACTATATATATTATTGTATATGAATTTAAGGGTCTTAAACTTGAATTATGTTACCTTTCAACGTACCCGCTATGATACCTTTTTCGTGAGCATTCTTGTAGAAAAATGTGATTCGTTGATAAATGCAGCTCCATTATTCTTGACCTTGAATTTTCCGCAGGATGATTTGTCGTTTCACAAATGTTCTTTTGAAGCATTTCAGGTAACAGCCCGTAAAAAAATGCATTTTCTAAGATATATTTTTTCTCAATCTAGGATACTTGCGAAACAAAATCTATATGGTGCTGTTGTCTATAAGCAGAAAAACATGTTTGCTGTTTCGGGAGATCAAGTTCACATGGATGAAGAATTTCATTTATTTCCAGAGGAAGCCAGGGTATTTTGATACCTAATTTTGCATAAACATAAAAAAATATCTTAGTTTGGTTTATCATTTTCTTAATCATCCTTTGCAGCCGAGTATTATTTTTGAGAAATATGGACAGGTGATCCCAATAACGGGTAATTGAAATTGCCCTGATCAATCATAAAACAGGCAAAGGTCCATAAAAAGCCCTACATTTGAGACAAACTGAAGGTGTTAGGAAAACACCTTGCTAAGTTTTAGATGAATCCTAGTACAACAAGGCATTTGCAGAAGTTTTTTTATCAATAAATTAGATTTGTTGAAGAGGGTTAAAAGTGACTTTGATTATTTCGCGTCAAAACAGGCGACCGGAGAATCGAACGTTGCTTAAGCGAGGTACGGATACGCGAGGGTACGGATACGCGAGGAATCACTGTAGTACAAGGTTTAAGATAGTAGATACTAAGATCTGAATTGAGGGTTAGGTGACTATGGCTAATCCTTTTAGCGAAATATATCCTGCAAGTTTGTAGTAATTTTGAGATCAGTCTTTTGTTAATTTTGAGAGCAGTCTATTGTCGGCTTATGAAAGGTTACCATCTTGAGCGTAGAGAAATAGGTCTCCAACAATCTATCAAAGTACCGTTTGGCAAGAAAAATGATTGATCTGGGAAAAAAAATCGTTCTCACCTCTTTAATATATTGCAAGACGTGATGCTCTGTCGATATCACGTTGACGCTTAAATGATTGAGATTTGCATTGTTCAATTTGCTCTTACGTTTTGACATGACATGCTTGATATAAATACTACTTTTCCAGGTTTGTGACAAAACACTCAGCAAGACAATGACTGGACGTAACAGTTCAAAACTGCTTCTTAAATCATGCTTAAAGTGTACTACGATTTTAAAAATAAAACTCTCTGAATTGTTGCACGATTTCCATTCGTAAAACTAATTTTTTCTGTCTCAGGTAATAGTCATGGTGCTATAAAAGGACAGTACCGTATTAATCAATTTCAAGGACTTGTAACAGGGTTTGAACTACAGATGTTTGTTATTTTAGCAAATGACAATCAAATAACAATCTTTGTCCGGTCCTGGCAAAGTTAAGGCTTTATTATCATTCTGTGTCACATACGTTTCGGTTGAAAATAGTTTTCATTTCATGTGAAATGTTGATGGTAATAGACTGTATGTCAATGCAATCTCCTATTCGTTTATATTCGGATATTTTTGAGCAATAGTGACCAATGGTTGACAATCAGAAGATCCGATTTCAAAGTTAGCTGATCAATCGCTGAAACTTAACCTATGTACCTTAATAAACTGCAGTTATGAAACCGACAAAACACAAACCTGTCGGCATAGTCAAAAATATTTTTGTTATTAATTTCAAGCCACTATGCTTACAATAATAGCACCATTATCTCATCTTCTGGTTATCCTCTCTGTAGGTGCTGGGCCGGTGTTGGGAAGATTAACACGAAGCACTACCAAACAATATCAGTGGGACGTGGTTGTGAAAATGAGGGAATTCTAAGGCACCTTGTTGCTCATGTTTTAGGTTGGTGTATGTTTCGTTGAACTTTATTTATTTTCTTCTCACTATCTGTGACCTTTGAAATATCTGAAGACCTTTGTATTGGCAAGGATGATCTGATGGTTAAAGGTTTTGTTCTTGTACAGCATTCAAAGACCTTAGATCTAAAATGTGCGAATCCACTTCTTGGTATGCCATATCAGGTATAAAGCGACTCGCTAATTCTAATTACTTTTAGTAGTGATAATTCATGAGATTTTGTCCACCGAGAGAAAGACCCGGGATTGCTCTTCTTCGTTTGTGTCTATAGGCTCTTCAATAGGCGCCTTGTAGTACTACACATTTTGAGGAGGTAAAAACATTGCGTACAGAATCCAACTACGATAAACTTACCTGTAATCTTCTTTTTAATTAAGGGCTATGGCATACTCAGAGCAGACAAGATCGGAATAGTCACATCAGAGTGAGATATTCCAATATCCAGGACGGTGAGTGACTTAAAATTACATTTGTGTAGAATGCTGAATTGGACATAACCCTGGTCATACACAATATAATAATCTTAAAAAGTACAGCGAGGAATGTTAGAAAATTTTGTCTTATTTGTACTAAATAGCGTATGTAGTAAAGTGATTTTAAATGTGAAATCATCATTTTCGAACAATGAATCAGGGAAAATTTAGTGCATTTAAGTTTGAGACGGCTAGACCTAACGTTCGTTTTCTGGACATTATAATAAACAGACGATGCGTGAAGAATAGGAAAACTTTTAATAGACAGCTAAATCATTGGTTGAAGACTATAATATAAATGGAATATTTTTCGACTTGCATTAATAAATGAATAACAGGTGCACTGAATATAAAAAATTCTTGCTACGAGCAAAATGAGCATTTGGTTAGATGTCCCGTGCTAAGGAATTACCGAGTACCAAAAACTTGAAATGACCGCTTGAAGGCTTTCGGTCTTTTGCCTATGAAATTCACAAATGAATCAGCCGACTTGAATTCTGGCTTTTCTATGAATTATTATTGTGAGATTTTAAGATATTAGTAGGTTACGTTTTCCACATGATTTATAACTTGCACTGTATTATATAGTGTCATGATGAGGAATCTTTGCAGCAATTTCAAAAGTTCCGGTGATTTGAATTCACAATCAACATAGCAAAGCTAGATCTTGGTTTTTTAAGGAGTTTTAAGACTTTCAAAGTGTGTCCCATGTTTCCCTATTTTGAAGTGGCAAATCGTCAGTTGGAAGGATCTCGTGCCTATAGAGAATGTCAGTTTAAACTTTTGGAAGAAAAAATTCGCCAGAAGAAATTTAAAAGTGAGGATTATCAGATACATTACAACAGATTTTGACTACTGCAATGTCTTTGCTAAACACTTTTTATATGAAATCTGTGACAGTCGGTACCAATTCATAAAAAGTTATCAATGCACGAAAGAATACAGCTATTGATATCTTTGTTCCAAAAAAGACGGAAAGTTAAGAGTGTTATGATCATGAGAAAGAATCTTTATCAAGACTGCAAATGTTAAGAAACGGCAATTTTAAACAAGTGTTTATGTCATACAGAATTTCAATCTTTGTTTTACACAGGCAAGGCAAGACATTTTACGTCATACAAACATAGCCAAACCGACAAGACAAATCTGCCTTATGATTACAATAGTCTAATGCATTTTGGAGGCAAAGCGTTTAGCAAGAATGGAAGAGACACATTGGAAAAACTACAAAGAACGTCAAACACTGGTATGGGGAACACTGCCCTGAGCGATGACGACGTTTTGAAACTAAATGTCATTTATAACTGTTCTATTCGTCCAAGTAAGTACCCTTTTCAGAAGTTAGAGAATACATTAGCGCAATCTGAATTTGGCAGTTTTCTTTCAACAATGATTGCAATCCACAAATTATTTAGTTCTTTCGAGGTAGATCTACATTTTGCTACGCTCTATATTTCCATCCCGTGTTTACGCGTACGTAAAAAGATAAACGTCTGTTATATGGCGTGCTCTTACAGTTTTTATTTGTTAAGGCTTTGAATTGTTTTAATGTACTTTAAAGGTTATTTAACACTGACTGTTAAGGTTTCGAAGAAGAGTTAATTTGTCTTATGATAACATAGCAAGAGGACTTCTTATCATTCAAGCATACCCAGCTTTATTTTGTTTTAAGAAAAAGAATTTTTCTTGGACTATATACAATTTTATATATAGGATCGCGTGGAATAGACTGGAATGCATGAACATGAGAGAGATCTTTGCTCAGAGGTGGGATCTCAGTGGGCTTGGATAGATAAATAGATAGATAGATAGATAGATAGATAGATAGATAGATAGATAGATAGATAGATAGATAGATAGATATATTTGTACTCATGTGCTAAGAAATCTTTCCTGCTTCTTTTGCTTCTAAACAAGAAGATAGATGATGATTCACTTTGTGAATTATGTAATAATCTATAGAATATACTGGGAATCCATATTAACCAAGTAGTCTTAGAATCACTGGAAAACTGATGAGTCCTCCATAATTTTTGGTAAGTATAACCAGATGCCTCTTATTTCTAAACACGGATTTTTTTTATCTGCGCACTGTGACAAAATTATTGGCATGGAAAGTAGTTTTTAATGTTTGGCATTGAATTCTTAGTCCTTCTTGTCTATTTCCTCTAACATAACAGGTGAAAAACGAGGTTTTGGGAAATGGACATCGTGGTCTGAATGCAACGTGGCAAGATGCTCACAACAACGAAGACGATTCTGCTTCAATGCCCCGGATGCATATACAAAACGTCGCATATGCCCTGGTGCAGATAAACTTGGAATACATGCTGAAGAAAGAAAATGTGACACTACAAAATGTGGTAAGCAGACATTCGATAATTAGTAATAACAGCTGTTAATAAGCATTGGTCTGGTAACTACTTTTGACATTAAAATTTAAACTTTTGATGCCAAGAGTAGAATGCCAAAAGTTAAAATCCTACACATTTTCAGGTTTGTCGATGCTCTGTTGTCATGATGTTTTGAAATCTGTGGCTTCAGCGTTTTCGAATACTCCTAAGGCAGAGGTGAACCTAGCATGAATCATGACCTAGTCTGGACTTTCGAAAAGCTAGCTTAATGATCTCTGGCCATCATACAATTCTTGAGTTATTTACTGGAACATTCAGAGTGTAGAGAGAATCAATCGATGTAGGTATGCACAGGGTGGTATCGGTGTTCAGAGTTAGGTTGCTATAGAACAAAGTTTGAAACAGTTTCATCCTTAAAAATTGCCTTGAAAAATTGCGACATTGCGCTAAAAACATACTTAATTGCTTTTTTCGTCTGACACTCTTCAGGATATAAATCGTCAGAAATAAAAGTATAAGTATATGGCAACCTATTTATACGAAAGATGTATCAAAACTAGCCAATCATAAACAAGAAAGGAAACAAAAAAAAAGAGAAAATGAAGAAACAAAAATTTATTGGAAGAGTACAAGTGGAAAAACGAACTCTTTCTGATTACAGAGTACTAATTTTCTTGTTTTAATATAGACAGATTCCAATCCACTTAAGTGAAAGGACGATCTAGCTGTGTCAATTATCCGAGAATTCTCGTCCTTATACATTTTGGCGCATTCTGAATTTTCTAGTAAATGTTGGCGTATGGCAGAATCGCATGTTTTGGCAGTCATTTTCGCTTTGCAAGCACGAGATGGCTGTTCTCTAGAAGGAATTGATGCTTGGCGCACAGTGGCTGGAACATGTTGTTTGATCCTGTCACCCAATCTTTGAGTAGTGCGACCTACATACCGAGCTTCACATCGGCACAAAAATTCATATACTACTAACATTACAATTGTTTACTTAAATGTAGATACTTCGTGTCGTTACTTGTCTAAGATATCGTACATGGCCGACTTATAAGTTGACCATGGCTCTTTGCTAAGGAAGCACTCTTTCTTAGATAATTCCATATGAGGTGTGATAATCTTTCTCCACTACGAGCTTTAAGTGTTGCGGCTTACAACTCAGCATAGTAAAAGTAACTTCCATTGTACTTTTATAACGGAGATTGACCTTGGATTAAACCTTATGTGCCATATAGGGGATGCTCTTAGCTACACGGTCTTTGCTCATGCACTATACATCAGATACTTATTGCTGAATGCAATTCAGGTTCCATTTGGAAAGAAGTTTGTTCTACATTTACAAAATACTACATTTATTCTTACCACTTCCAATTTTTGATTACCGTAAATCCTTGAATGAGCGCTCTCACTCCTCGAATGAGCGCCTACACTATCCGAAAAATTATTAAATAAGCGCCTTCTCGAATAAGCCCCCACCACCTCCACCGTACGAAAAGGGCTCGAACTTTTAGCCAATACGAGTTTCTGAGTCGAAAAGTTTTAGTCTTACAGGAACAGGGAAGGCAGTTAGCAAAAAAAAGAGTATAAATAAACAGCAAAGTTTGTTCCATTTTTGCTTTCATTTTCACTTGTTATTTTCATGTTTCACAGCGAGGAAAATTTAACATACTCTCAAATATATTTATGCCAATAATATTCCTTTTTTTCATTCAAGCTTCTCTAACAAATCATTGGCAAACATTTAGTCGTTAGTCGTTGCTGTATAATCAGCTGGAAACACCAAACCAATTTTCTCGTTTCCCTTTACCAACAACTTCTGCTTTCAAATATGTTCTTTTCTCCGCCACTTGTTAAAATTGAGTTAAAAGTTGCTCAATGAGCACATGGCCTACTAAAACTCTTGTATAGCATTTCATAGTTTAGAGAAAATTATCTGGATTGCGCCGTCACATCATCAAGGCAGCCAGAGAAAAAATATAAGCGCCCCGCTCCAATAAGCTCTCCCTTCGAATAAGCGCACCGCTTTGATGCTTAAAAATTATACTGGCCGGTAAATTTATAGATGATAATTAAAGACTTTCTTGCAGGCTCCTCGACATTCCTCTGGTCCAGTTGGAGCACATACTCTGCATGCTCTGTTTCATGTGGTAGAGGCGTGCAAGTTAGGAAGAGAATATGTAGAAACGCGAGATCAAGACGTACGAGTAATGTCTGTCCAGGCACTTCAACGGAAACAAAGAGTTGTTATTCAAGACCTTGCCAATTAGGTAACTCGACTTCATATTTTGAATTTTTTTAAATTGAAGATTTGACTTTATTAACTCATTTCATATGATCAGAATATGTAGTTTTAGGCTCACAACAGTCTGGCGGAACGAACTAACATAACTAGTATGCGTCTTCCATTTTGTTGTTGCCTTGAAGACAAATCACATCCTCCTTCACCCTCTTCGACCCCTTTGCCCCCCTCCCCCCGCCAAAAATAGGTATTGCATCTAATATATCCTATTAAAAGGCAGAAAGGAACAAGAGATATGGTATTGCATTGCCAATCAGCTTTAATACAACATCCCTATGGTACCCATGGTTGCTCTTTTCGGTTTCTTTGTCGGAGAATTTTAAGGATATTGGAAATTTCTCGGCAGAATGTCAAAGATGGTCAACATAAAGTTCCTGTTGAGAAGATTTCAATTAATTATCTTGTGCCTGACAGTTCTAAATATCAAGTTTCTTTTAAACATGTCAAGGTAAGATAACTAAATATCGATGGATTTTAAACTCACTATGAGTTCCTTGGTACTTTTCACCACAAAAACACTATTTCTTGTAGTTAAATGAAACGACTAGTAAGCTTAACTGTTATTGCTCCTCAGTATGAGCAGGATAAAAACATGTCCCTTTTAAAATTCATTGTCATGTGCTTTCAGTCAGTTAACTGCAGCTACTGCAAACGTTTGTCGTACGCTCAGACTCTGATTCAAGTATGGCTGTCATAGTGATTATCAAAATATTTGTTTGCCTGAAATGTATGTTATTCTTTTTTGCGTCTAATACATTATATGAAGAGGTCGCAAATTTACATTTGATCTGGTTTTTTTGTGTGTGTGTGATGTGTGTGTGCGTCAAAGACTTTTGATGTGTTAATTAGTCAGTTGCCAAGTAAAAAAGTTAAGATGTTATGTATAACTTAACTTTCAAGAATCAGATGGACTGTTTTTTAATCCATTAGGTGCGATGAGCACTAATTTTGACAAGAATGATTTTGGAATGTGGAATAATGACCAAAAAGACGATATGAATTGGATGATAAGAAATGGACGGACACCATCCGATGGGACTGGTCCAATCGCAGATCATACAACTGGAAAAGGTAAAGAGATGGTAGTATTTTTAAAAATCCTAGTATTTGTCGACTCAGTTGAAGCCATGGATGCTTGAATTTTATCATGCCTTGAGTCGTAAGCTTTTTCTGAGCTACGCTTCAAGAGATCCTTCTCCCATTGTCAAGCTGATCAACTTCAAACATCCATAGTTGTTAGCACTATTATCTAGTGCATTACGTTTGAAAGGCGATGTGTAAAGCTATAAATATTTTAGTTTATATTTTATGATTAATGCTTTACTTACCTTGTGCCCTTGTTTTCCTGGCCCACATGCAACAATGGGTAACAATCCAAAACCACGACCAGTTGCCCTTGTGGTGCTTTGTGTCAATTTGTATTCTTCAATTGTAAGCCATCTTGGGCTGTTGCATGCCATTTTTGCTTAGGTCGGCCTTTAGGCCTGTTATCGCATTTTTCAAGTAGTTGTGAGTTACTTTTACTTGTCCGGTGGCAGCTAATACAAGCCCAGGAAGCTCTTCTCAGCGCACACTATCACTGAAGTTTTTAGAACCTGCAGCCTCTTAATATTTTGTCATTCCTAATCCTTATTATTTCCAAATTTGACTGATGATTTACGAATGGGAAAGTGCTTTGTATCAGTGAAAGAAGTAAACTCACGAACATTTCATCTAAATTTAAGTTATTGCTGTTCACCTTTTAGCACAAATTTTGCACCTTTGTTTTCTTTTTCAGGTAACTATGTGTACATTGAGTCATCAGGAAAACGTGAGGGAAGTAAGGCAAATCTTATCTCGAAAGATCTACCAGCAGGAAGAGATATGTGTTTGAGATTTTTCTACTCGATGCGAGGAAGAGCATCGGGAAGCCTCCGAGTTTTTGTACACCCAAAGACTGGATCCCCATTCAAGGTATTCGAGAAAAGTGGCGAACAAGGGAAGAATGGAGGATGGCTGGAAGCCATAGTCCCCATTAGGGACCCTAGAACGGAATCAAAGGTAGGATGTGAATGGCCTGATTCAACTATAGCTAAGATAATCATGTGGAAAGCTTGTCTCTTGATTCCCGATAACCACATATCAGCTTTGCGCCATTACTTCGGCTGAAATTATTTGTAGAAAATGGTATGTTTTCTTTGTTCATTGTTATTTAGTGCTTTTAGATGTTTGTCAGATAGGAGAAACAATTGGTTTTTGATTACATTATGTAAAATGTTAAAGGTTACACAGGTTTAATTTTGCCAAACGTCGCAAATATTGTATAGACTGCTTGAGACAAGCGTTCAACATAATGCTGAGGTTTTGAATGCATACAAAACCATCTCAGCAAACCGGATACGATGAGGAGTGGAAAAGGTTCGCTGGGCATGTTGTAGCAGGGTCTTTGACCATTCAAAAGACAATGATATAACTCATAAATTTTAATGTCTATGCTCAAGTAAAACTGACTACTCACCAAAGTCTCCTTACAAACGTCATTTTTTCAAAGGTATTTGTAAGATAAGGAAAAGCGGACAAGCTTAGGTAATGAAACCAGGATTGTAGCAGCATAGTATAGTGAACGGCTTGGCACAGTGTGTTATAAATTACTGAGTGTTCAACACTCGCTTATACTATCAACTACTGGCATATGATTAGCACATTGATCTCAAATTAATCTTCTGTCATACCAAAAGGATACACTTTTATCTGATTTTATACTCAGTGTATGGCACACTATTCACTTCTAGGCAAATTCGTCTACACATGTAAGATTCTTCTGTTCGAATTCTAGATAATTATTCAAGCAGAAATTGGGTATCTTGGGCCAAATAACAGAGATGTGGGCAAGTCAGATATTGCCATTGATGACGTTAGCTTGAATATGGGAAAATGCGGATCGATCAGTTCAAGAGTTACAGCAAATAAAAGTAAAAGCTTTTAATGTCTTTAATTTTTTATAAACCTTTTTTGATCATTTTGCTCAATAAAATCTTAGTAAAAATCAATAGAACCTATTTTAAATAAACTCAAGTGCAGGACCTGATAGAGACGACAAATTATTACTAGAACTTTTTGAAATACCACAGCTTTACTAGTGTATTTCTTTAAAGGGTTATTGTTCGAATTCAGGACACGACAATTGCAAGGAGAATCGTGGGGAAATCACAATTGTAAAACATTTAACTGTCGTAAATAATGCTTTACGATGTCTTTGGCGCCAAATTAATAAATAGTGAGGATAACACTTATGCCACGTAAACAAAGTTGATTTCAAAAATTTAAGACGATTTGATTATGCAGTGACTAGTCATATGACTCTCTTTATCTCGTTTGTCATTCTCCTCCAAACGCTGTACGTCTTTTGAAAGCTCTTTTAGGAAGCTTGTGAAATAGAGGACTTTATTACCTGAAAACAATCAAAGGCATCAGCAGAATACCTTTCTTGTAGAGTCTTTTCGGTGTACTAATCTTACTAAAAGGCTTTATGAGTATGACTGTTTTGTGAAATTTTTCGCACTTTATTCTTATCTCATACTTATACTAACATTTTGATACTGATAAGAAATAAGCCCTCGGATACATAAGAGGACGAAGTTGGCATTGTCTTAGCATTCAATAAATATGTCAAAATTTCTTTTACATTAACCATGCATTAATATTTTGGTACTGGACTTTGGCACTGTCTTCTTCAGTGATCAGTTAAATCTCGCATTCCTGTGCTCACCTGTCCTTGATTTAACTCTCTGACTGGAGACAAAAACTTTAAGATGTTACATAATGTACTGCTATCAGAAGTATCCTCCTGTTTTTGGAAAGGATTTTTCTACTTGATTAGTGCTTGCGCAACAAATGTTTATATTTTTTACAGGATGTCCGTCTGATGCTCCAAGAGTTAATTGCAAAGTAGATCCGTGCTTACTTGCAAGGTGTCCGGCTTTCCCTTCTGCCAGGTGTGTAAAGTCAAATTGTGGAGCCTGCAGACCCAAGTTTTTGTTTCGTGGCATGGAAATCGTAGATTGTTATCGGAAAAGTGAGTTTTGTGAAACACTATTTATATCGTAAAGGTTGAAAACATTTACATATCCTGGGTGTTAAAATTAAACATACCACAGTAAAATTAGAGAGGGACTTTTCAGTGATTTATATCAGTGAATATCATGAACTGTCATGAAGTGAAGTGGAAAACGAAGTAGTTACATTTTTAGTCTTAATGAAGTGATAGTAGCGACATTATGTGCTTCAGAATTGAGTCTATCACTCACGTTTGAGCCTTATACTAAAAAAGTAGACACATTAGCACTTGCTGGCGAACTTGTACTTTAGTTGCCCTCCCACTGTTGACTTTTAATAATGGGTAAAATGGGGTATGTTATATATCAATCGACCGCACTATCCCCAAGGAACACGCGTAGCCTGGAAATTTGAAATCCGAGCAAGGGTGAGAAAGGGAGATGACGGTTAGGGTTAGAGCATATTTAGACTACGTTTGCGATCTTTTCCTCAGGTTTCTATTTTGGGCGCCAAAACACGACCGTGTTTTGATGCATCGGCTTTCCAGACTTTTCGTATTATCTCTCGTCGCCTTGCTTGGATCTTCAACGTAGTGGCGTCGACTGATACATAATAGACCCACTACAGTCAAAATTGGGAGAGCAACTAAAGTAAAAGTTCACTCAGTTGCTGACTGGATACTAATGTTATTAATGTATCACAAGTCACATTTGTCACAAATGTTAGTCTGCTCGTCTCCATTTCAGAGTGTGGTCCACTTGTACCGACTGCAGCTTGTCAAGATAATCCGTGTAAACGTGCTCGTTGTCCAGCGTATCCAAGTGCTCAATGTGTACCAAGCTTTTGTGGTGTCTGTAGTGCTACGTTTTATGTTTATGGAAGGTTGGTACGTAACTGCTACAGAAAAGGTACGTGGCAAATTATGTAAGATACTGTCTTTACACCTGGTAAAACTGAAACCAACAGATGTTTATGTTTATGAGTATTTTTATCTCACCAACATAAACATTCTCGACAGCATTACATTAGGTAGCGACTCCGTGAAGTAAAGGGCAAAAATGCTAAATAACGGTATACGTTTCTATTTATTTGTTTCGTTCTCAGCGAACTACTGGAGGTTTAACATCCTGACGCAAACACGAAAGAGACTAAAAAGTCTCTCAAATGCAAGTTTTCCCTGTCAAATAACCACTGGAACTACCATAGAACAAAAGTCTAATACAGAAGCAGCTTTACCCTGTAGCACTGTTTTGTAGTCAGTTAACGGACTTAGAGTCATCTAATGTGAACGAATCTCCGCTATGAGCAACGCTCTCTGACATTTTATTGAATTTGAACCAGGCTAGAGAGGGTACGAACAATGTCTTTGGATCTAACAGTATGTAACACTAATCCTTTCCATTTTAGTTACTAACATTACTCACGCTCCTAAACCAACTAACAGAACTACAGTTGAACAAAGAGGAGGTATCTGGGGACTGTGGGGGGAATGGAGCAATTGTAGTGTTTCTTGTGGTAATGGGGAAAGGAACAGATCGCGAATTTGTAAATATGAAGCAGAAAATGGTAGATATGTTTGCGCAGGAAATAACACGGAGATTGAGAAATGCACTCTAGAACCATGTAAAGGTAAGCAAGATGTACTAAATCACTGCTTATTGTGTGACTAAAATCCCGACTGTCATTTTAACTTAAAGCGATGGAATTGTGTAGCTTTTTTTAGAAGTTTCCAAATAGCAAATAACTGTAGTTTTTGATAGATTCCAACCTTGGAGCAACAGCAAAATAACGAATTATCCACGACGATTCAAAACACTGGAGACGACGAAAAGTGCAATAATTAGCCAAAATAAACCCACAAGCTCTAAAGTTAGAATCTCATATTTTAAATGAAGAACATTACTTTCATGTGGACCCAAGTATCCGCCAGGTTGCATTCTGTTTAAAACTCACACTGTAAGTACAACAGTTGTCCCACACTTGTACGCCAACGTAACGATAAGAGTATTATTTACAAGCATGACGTCAAATATGAAAAAAACAGCAAGGACTAAAAAAGCGTACACTGAAACATTTGCATTTCATTATGCCAGTACGCCAAGGCGTATCCACGTCACCACACCGAGAGGAAAGCTTTCTCCACACCGGAGATCTGCAGGCCTAAGTGCATGAAATGCAGCGTGGAATATCTACTGTAAATTACCTGTAAGCCATGAATAACGCTGCGCTTAAAATGTTAAAATACCCGAAAAATACAACCAGTTGACATTTAACGCTAATAATAAACTCAAATATATCATAACAGGACTCCATACTTGCAAAAAAATTCGGGTTGCAATATCAAATACACTGGCTTCTTGTCACATTATGTATGCTCTTCATTTTACGTTTGGTATCAATAGTCCTTTCGTTGTGTCAAAACCAAGATATAAAAATCAAATAATTACAGCAATCGTATAAGATTTCTACAAACGGTACTTCATATAAGATAACTTCCAAGCAATAGGGATACCATGAAAAATTAAGCTCACATAATATTTACAATGAATATCATTGTAACAAGAGTAATTAAAGGCTATGTCTTAATTAATCCATTTGTAAGGTAGATGCATCTCCGAGATTTTCAAGTACTCTAATTCTCCGGTTTAAGAGGTTCCTTGTGTTTGTAATTAGTTTGATCCAGATGTACATTGCTCACAAACCAGGCGTTGTTGTAAGAATCAGAGATGTTTATCAACAAGGCTGACGTCATTTGCTGATACAAGGGACTAGATGTATACATTCTCAATTATGAATTTTAAGAGCCATTCAACCGTTACTTTCCATGCTAATTGTTTGATAGCTCAGTTTGTAGTCCAATTAAGCAATACGCAGCTAGACCTGGGTTCGACTACTTGTCTTACTAGTATATATTTGTATTTTCCTTTTGAATAAAAATGGCATTTTCCTTCTTTTTACACGCTCTTATGCTGGCAATGATCACTTCATTGTAGGATCAAAGAATACCAGTGGCTGGGGTAACTGGGAATCATGGAGTGCTTGCTCAAGAAGCTGTGGAGTTGGAAGACGAGTACGATATCGTCGATGCGCTCATGGAACGGATAGTAAGCTCTGTAAAGGAAATGGCAGGGAAGTAGAAGCTTGCAATATGAGGCCTTGTCGTCAAGGTAATTAGTTTTATGTCATAATCGCAATAAAATTTCACATTTTACAATCCTCTGCTATTAAGAATCTTCAAACTGAAATTACATAGACGAGAAGATTTTAGCATAATTATCTCCTTGCTTTCTTCATGAAAATTCGATTCATTTAAAACAGACCTCGCAGGTCATTGCTCTATACGAGTTACCAATGTACTCCTAATAGAAAGCTTAATTATCTTTGTGTCCATTATGTTCCATTGGATTAGTTCATTGGATTAGTTACTTCAATAACTACAAACTAGGTCAATACTTGCTAATTGTCGTATAAATCGTAGCTTGAGTCGGCGGGCAAAGCTCATGGTAATAGAAATGTGCCTGTACACGGATAACACCGAAATCAAATGGCCAGCAAACCATAAAAATATGCACACTAATGAAATCGTACTCCATCATATAAGTCGATACATTTTATTCACATAATTGCTATAGTAGTCCTACTGTGGCATTTAGAATTCCTATTAGTATTTTGAAGTTCTTGATACAAGATAAGTTTTGACATGCAAAACGCTAACGCTTTTAGTTTTCTGGATAAGATCATTCACTACTCAAGTATTTAGAGCGAGACACATATGTAGAAAGTGGAATTCATAAATATTTAAGAAACGATTTTATAAAGATAAAAGTTTTCGAGGAAACTCTGCTGAGAGACAACTATTGTTTATACTCTTTATATGACTTTAAACGTAAGCACAGATTATTTTGCATTTTGAGTTCATTGTATTCGTTTCCCACGTTGTCTAAAATTAAAGTCAGGCCTTGACTTTATATACCTCTTCCCAATGTTTAAGAGTACAAGATTCTCTATTTCTTGGTGTGCTATTACAATGATCATAGCTTACAATTCCTTTCAGTTAGACGCTGAATTGTTAATTGAATTCTTCTGTCTTATGGAATCTTCTGTTCTTACTTTTTGAGTTCTGTACTAGTCTCCCTGCCTTCTACGTAACTAGCTGACCAGAGCAGTACTAATAGAATAATAATAGGAGCAGTTGCACTGGTAAATTCGCTTTTACTTATGCAGAAAACCACAGGAGCAGGCAATATTGATTTGATGCATTATATTTCCTGTTTGGGTATCACGTATTCTAACGATTTAATTGATAGCCTGATTAATATTTGTAAAAATAATTATGTCCACAGGACGGACAATGGATGGAAACTGGGGACGATGGAGCAAATGGTCTGCCTGCTCTACCTCTTGTGGTATGGGTAAACGATCGAGAACAAGAGCTTGTGACAGTCCATATCCTCAAAGAGGTGGCAAAACATGTCCTGGTCCCAAATCTATGATAGCAACATGCTTAAACAAGATGTGTGGAATAGGTAACTATATTTTAACTTTATAACATGAAATTAGGAATAAATTAAGAGCCATTAGAGCATAATTATTGGTACACCTATGGAATTCCATGCATAGATATATACGACATTCAGTTGCAAATTTAATAACTCTTAGGCGGCCTACATGCTTTGCATGTTGCATGTATTCGTGAGGTTTACGTTCTGCAATTTATGAGTCCACATATTTCACGCGTACGTACATTGTAAGCATTCACGCAGTTTGTGGAATAATGTTCACGAGCTATCATTCAGTGTTTTTAAATATTCAAAGTTATTACATTATGTTTATTTTGCATAGTCCATGTGATCACATACTTTATTATTTACGTCATTCACATTTTACGTAGTGTTCGTGTTAGTATAGTTCATGCGACAATAAATAGATGTCTTTATGGTTAGTGATTTTGAACTTTTTATGTTCGCATGTGACATGCGACATAAAACCTACGTGTCAAAAATATGCTTAGCTGTACGTCATACAGTTGGGCATAACATACTTTATTCCTGTTAATATTAAGAACGTGACTGCCAACAATTGTTCTTTGTCTAAAGGATGGGTTTACATTCTCTAATGTGCCTTCAAAACACTTAGATAGAATGAAGGAGCTTTAGCAACAACTTCTAAAATGTCATCACTGCACTGGACGGCACAATATGGGCTTTTAAGTAGATGCTGTCCTGTGGTTGAGTCACGCTTGCTCAAGGAAGCACAGTACAAGAACATGAGCCCTTTTTGGCCAAAGTAACTTAAAATCATATGTCTGTTCAATGTATCGATGCAATAAACCCAGCTCGTTAAAGCGTATTTTAGCAGCAGTGCAAGTTGTGAGATAACAATTACTTATTTTACCAACATGAATACGTAATGAAAACACTGCAAAACTAAGCTCAAGCTACAACTGATGTCATACATCTGAAAGGGATATGCTTATCAGTGGACATCATGCAACTCTTCCCTCTGATAACCGTGCAATAGCTGAAATAAGTATTTACGTCTTTACATCTAATAAGTTATTATTCCTCCTTCCCGTGGTTTCAGTAGTACTGTTTATTATCTCGCCAATGTTGTCATTTTGATCTCACAGATACAAATTTTGAGAATGGCTATGGTAAGTTGCAAAATACGTACCTTGGAGATCAATTTAACTGGAACCTACAGAGAGGGACAAGCAGAATATCCAAGGGAATGCCTCGTGGTGACCACACCAATGGAAGAGGTAAGGCCCTTTACTAAAAATTCACGCTTTGCTTAAGATGAATTTGTTAACTAACAGACGTACGAAGGTGGGTGAATATATCATTCAAAGTGTTGATCCTTTGATATATAGAAAACAATATTAATATTACAAATTTAATTTAGAAAACGTGTTACAAACAAAATTCTGCTAAAACCATTGGCCTATTTAATTGGTACGTGTAAGATGCATCGTCCTCTTAGAGGACCAAGCGGACGTGTAATCAAGATTTTCTTGTCTTGCGGCTTAATTCAGATGGAGTTCACCATTTCGCATTCCAGAGAGTTTGTGAAGTACACACCAAAATGTTCTTGTTACTCTTTAGGTACTTTTGCTTACATTGAAGCATATGGTAGAAATAATGGTGATAAAGCTAGACTGATGGGACCAGTCATGCCAAGTACAAGCGCGAGTTGCCTATCATTTTATTATTCTATGTCTGGAAGTTCGGTTGGCCATTTGGGACTATTGGTGCGCTATTTCGGAATCAACAAAGGACCAGAGTATATATTCTATAAGCTTCCTGTTAAGCAAAGTTCACCAAGATGGAAACTTGGACAAGCAACCGTTTCAGCAGGGTCAACGTATCAAGTAAGATATAATCATTGTCATAAAATAGTGAAATAACCATTATCGTCTTGATGAACATTCGAACATTCAAATATCGATTATTAAGAGTATCAATACCTGGAATTCCAAGACCACAATCCTTACAATAGTCCTTGCTTTATCGTTAAAATTCTCATTCTTTTCTTTATATTCATCATCATCGTCACCATCATCATCATCATCATCAGTATCATCATCATCATCATCATCATCATCATCATCATCAGTATCATCATCAGTATCATCATAATCATCATCAGTATCATCATAATCGTCATGATCATCATCATTATCATCAGTATCATCATAATCATCATCAGTATCATCATAACCATCGTGATCATCATGATCATGATCATCATCACCATCATCATCATCATCACCACCATCATCATCATCATCATCATCATCATCATCATTATCATCATCATCTGTATCATCATAATCATCATCAGTATCATCATAATCATCATGATCATGATCATCATCATCATCACCATCATCATCATCGTCACCATGATCATCATCATCATCATTGTCATCATCATTGTCATC
>JANTCA010079601.1:0-14687 GCA_024741275.1 Chironex yamaguchii
ATGTCAAGAGCTCAATCATCCATGTTTATTAAATATATATGAATTACAAGAAATAAACACTTTTTAACGTTTCGAATCATTCTTCTTCAGAAAAACTCTAAAATAAGTGATTTTTCTATATCTCAGCTCTCCTTAATTTTCTGCAAATTCATTTGCTTTAATTTTACACAGAAATTGGTAGTGACAATAAAAACATAAAGTCACCTCTGCGAAACAACGTCCTGATAACTGAGTGGTTACAGTATTTTTTTGTTGAGGCAAAAGATCTTTGGTTTGGTCCTAACTTGAAGCGATAGTATATTTATAAGACTTCCCAAACTTTACTCTGATTTTTATGTTAATCAAACGTTTTCATGGTCATAAAAAAAGGCAACAGACCCTTATACCTAGCTGCTTTCAAAAACGACGTTTTTGTTCCATGTTGAGCCTTAATAATATCTTCTCATGGACCCCCTTGTTGTAATTTTCTTCAGAATCAAAACAGCATTTCAAAAATATTTCCTCTTGCAGAGGTTTACGTTCCCAGCTGCGTATCAGTATTTCTTAATCCTTGGATTACTGAAGACAGAACTTCTTTTACTCACCATTTTAATTTATAATTAAAAACAAGAAGCTGGTTACTGGGAGCCACAATAATTTAGCCCTCATATTGGTACAAATGCTTGTGTGTCTCCTAAACAAGGACCACAGAGGGACATTTCATTTTTAGACAGGGGGTACGTATATGTAGTCTTACAAGTAGACGGTCAAGGTTAATGATAAAAATCCTTCGACCATTGTCATTGATCTTTTTAGCTTGGTAGGAAAAGCTGGTATACAGTAGAAAAACCTGGGTTCGAAGCTCAGATGGATATATCGTAAGTTAACTTAGGATGCAAATATATTCTTTTTATTCAAAGTACATGTCAAGGTACAACAGACGTCAGTGGTATCATAAGTATGTCAGTGAGTCTTTAACGTATATCTTGATATAGAAGACTCACATTGCCTAATTGTTTCGTTTAAATTGATTATACCAAATTAGCTAGAAATTATAGAGATGACAAGTAAAAAGGACTATTTCGATGTACATAAAAACTCCGCCTGTGTTCTCTGTCCTGAAGAAAAAGATGCAAAGTTTCATCTACGATCTTCCTCTTGAGAAGAGATTAGGAAGACGTTTGCATGCAATCTGAAGGAGACCAGATTTTTTCACTCCTTGTAAAATTAAAACATAATTTAATTCGATTCCAAAAGGCATTCAAGGTATTCAACATGTCTCTCTAAAGCCTTGCCTTCATGCATCCATAAGAATAATAAGTACAAGGAGGCATGTCAACTGCCCCAGGCAATAGCACGTATCACATTACAAGGATATAAGTATAGTTTAAGCGTTTAGTTCTTCATAGGACATGACATGTCAAGGATTCTTTTGTGTGATATTGGTTAGAGTAATCTGATGAAGTATTGAAAGTGATTTCGAATGTAGGTTAGAATTTAAGAGTCGCATAGGCGTGGTCATACAATAGATACTACTCCTACTACCAAATAATGTCACACTAACTTTTCCCATGTAAATAGTAATACTTATTTAATGTTTGTGTATTTTGGATGATGGATAGTAGATTTGCTGAAAAATTCAACTAATGATAACGTAGGAATTTTTTATTGTACTGGATATGAATTTAAGAATCATTACCTGATATGTCAGGAAAATAGAGGGTCATTTTTGGACAAAGATAAGATAGCACGCAATCCATGGTCCTTATATGAGATACAAAAATTTAAATAGATAATCAATATGCAGCTAGAATACAATCAACTAAGCTTATAACAAACAGAATTATTCAAAATCCGTGCAAATCACTCAAAATCCTTCTTCTCTCACTGTCAGTAAAAATCAAGTTTGCAAATCGTGACGATGATTTCAAGAGGGATTTGATCCAAAGAAATTTTCTGCTTCCAAGTTCGTTTGACGATTGGACCGATTTTATTTTATTTTTATACAAATCTTATGAACCATCTCTTTCAAAAATGTGATGTACGCTTCCTCTATTATCCAATGGATACGCAAAAAGCCTTTGATTTATGTCACTGCCCCTTCCTAGACAGATATTGATCTTTAACCTTTAAAATTTCAAATACAGCGAATGTAATAAGTCAAACAATCATAATACACGAAAAGGGATATATAAAAAGCTGGTTTTAGCTGATATTAAATTAACTACACAATCAACAAACAGCCTAGCTAATGAATTAAAGAATTATTACAATTATTAAATTTTTAATTTATCTGTTGTTGCTGTTATTAGAGAAATATTGAAAAATATCTTTTTGTGGATATGTTAATAGAGACTTTGCTACTACGAATGAGTTGCACGTCAAGTGAATGGCTACCAATCACGGAACAAGAGATACAAGCATCAGGGCTAAAAGACAAGCTTGTGAAGATTATAAAAGGCAAAGACAATTAAACTGTAAAGTTCTGAAGAATATTGTAACGGTAAAGTAGAGCAATACAATACAAAACAAAATAAAATGAAAAAGAAAAGAATTTAATGAAATTCGTTGAAAATGTACATTTTATGAGTAGACAAGAAAAATAAAATTAGCAACCAAAGACAACATCTTAATAATATAAAATATCGCCATGAAAATTTGCCATGTTGTGCTAAAAACATACTTAAAGACCTTTTTTGTCTGACTCTCTTCAAAGTGTCAGAAAGCAAAGTATAGATATTTGGCAACCTTTTTCTGTGATGATACGTAAGGTTGTCCTGTCGTCTTCTTTTGTGACGTTCTCAACATCCATTATGCCTATGGACTCAAATCAGTTTTACACTGTATGTTGCTGTTTTTATGTCTTCCAAGCACAGATATAAGGGGTCGTTCAAAAATGACGTCACGTAAAGTTTGACACATTTTGACCCCCCCGTCCCCCGTGTCACGCATTGTCACAAAAAAGGAATGACCCCCCTGTCTACTTGTTTACCCCTCCCCCTTAATGCGCGACGTCAATTTTGAACGACTCCTAAGACAACTAGTCCTATGGGTTCTACTGTATCTATCAAGAATAAACTCATCAGTTTCCCATTTGTTTTGAGGGAATCCAAAGGAAATAAAAGTCGATTACACAAGGCAAACTTATTTGAAGTCTGTCTACATTATGACAAGAAAACCAGTACTCTGTGAGCAGAAAGAGTCCGTTTTTTCACTTAGACTCTTCCAATAATGCTTTGTTTCTTCATTTCCTTTTTCTCTTTTTTCTGTTCTTGCTCATGATTGGCTAGTTTCTATACATGTTTCTTATGAAAAGTTTGCCATATATATATATACTTTCCTTTCTAACATTTCATGCTCTGCAGAGTGTCAGATGAGAAAAGCTTGTAAGTAGTTTTTAGCGCATTGTCGCAAATTTTCAATGCGATTGTCATGCTTTGTACCACAAAAAGATTGGCAAATATTTTTTTTGTTTCTGAACTGTTACTTAGAAATATTCACGTCTTATGTGTTTATTGAATAATTATTTACAGCACGGTAGAAATAAAATTATTGTTGGAGATTTTAATTAATCAATGATTTTAATCATTTTTAGAGATTAGTGCTATCCATAGTGTGGTTGCTTGAGGCCTTTTATTCCATGGAATCAGAAGTTGAAATTTTATCACGCTTTGTGTGAGATTTTATTACTTCAAATGATTTTTAAGCTTAACATTCTTCTTGGAAGTATTACTTTTTCCATCACTGCATTTAAATAATTATAATTTTAGTATTTCAAACATCAAAGAAGGTGTATTCTTTATAGTCAGTTGATATTGGCATAACGTACGATAATTGGTCACTATTTATGTCTCTCAAGCAACTAATCATTAAGTTAAGATAATATCAAGTAACTTTGCAATAGTCACATTGTTGACCTAACAAAACAGACCAGTAATCATAGATTTATGGATATCGTTCAGTGTTCTGAGGATGCAGTCTCCGTACTATCAATCTATCAACACCCGATTTAACTAACAAAAAGGCTTATCCAGGCATTCAAATATCCTACTTGCACACGAGGTTAATTCAAAAGAGCGACTGTCACAAGCTGCCATGTATTGCAGTGGTCTCGGGTCTTTCCAGGAGCATTATCAAATACTAAGAGCAAAATATCATTTATAACGTTATCTAATGTGTAAAAGTAGCCGCAGTTTTACGTTATAATGATGTCATTTAACTTATCTAAACGACGTTCTCGTTATTCACAGATTTCCTCGCCATAAGTCGAACATCCGTCTGGATTTAGTTAGATAATCTCAATGGAGTGAGCCATTACTTCTGTGCACATGACACTCAAGATTATACTGACGAATAGACGACAAAGAAAACGGTAAATGGGTGACAAAAAGATCACGGTAAACTCATTAATACTTTTCTTTACTTTCGTTAAAATTAAACAGGACCCTATCAGACGGAATAAAATGTCATCGAAAACTTTTGTTGTATATATCCGTCTGCTGGGTCAAGAAATCCATTGCCGTTTCAGGCTTTTAGGGACATTTCTACAATAGAACCCTTAGTGTTTAATCTCTTCTTGACTTGCGTCGATGTTCATTGCGTCTTCGCTTCCAGCACATACAATAGATACCGTAAATCCTCGAATAAGCCCCCGGGGGTTTATTTGCAAAAATAAATGTTTCGGTGGGGCATATTCGAGGTGGGGGGGAATTATTCGAGTATTTATGGTAAATGTGTATCTCAGTTTTTCTAAAATAGGACGAGATTACAAAATATAATCGATATCGCATGCTCTTACATCAAAACGCGCTTTCAGAGACTATATTGTTAGATATATTTGACTATTGCTTAGAATGAGCATGAATAATCTTTAAAAAATATCGGCTGAAGGAAGAAAAAAAGGCCTTTAAACCTGCTTGTTTAGATGACATGTTTTGATCAAAAGTAATTTAGAATATGACGATAATGCCACAGATTCTTTTAAAGTTTAATTCTCTATATTGACCAGCAAAATATGTCTCTTGACAATGACCACTAATGTGATTAAGAGACGCATTGTTGAAAAAGAGTTTACCTGAGCCAATTTCTTTATTATTTACTTTAAGATTATTAAAAAAGTGTTCTTATGCGCTATGATCAACTCCTCTCTTCCAAAATGGGCTCAGAGGAATTTCAAGTTTCAATATTTCGTTCGGAATACTTCATTGTTATCATGACAGTTTGACTCGAAGTAATCAAGGGATTGAATCATGACAAAAATATCGAAAATGCGTCGAAAGTGATGATAGTTAATTATCAGCTGTATGGAATCTTGATTTAAAATGCAAATTAATAAAATTTAGTCAGAAAACCGAGCAAAATTGACTAGAAGGAAACACAGGGCTCAAGGTGGCTCACAAATATCTTAGTCACATATTTAAACCACTTTATTGAAGTCACATTTTCCACATTATTTATGATTTTAAAGCAATCCTTCAGAAGCAATTTGCCACTTTTTCCCTTCTTCTTTGCTGTCTGTTTGAAAAGATTTATGTTAAAAATTTAGCTTTAGTAATAGTTTCTAATAGTACCTTTTTTCACTTACCAACTTATCCCATTTAGTTATTATTTAAAGCAAAGATTTATACCATTCCTATACTATGGAAAGAGTATAAAACACCTCCACTCGATTGCTTTGATATTTTCTTTGATATTTGATTTCCAATGTATTTTATTGTTCAACCTTACCGATGATTCCAATCATTGTTGCCCTGATTCTATAACAAGGATGAATTTAGATGCTCTTGTCATTCTAATAAGTGTGTCAATATCAGTAACAAAAATGTTAGTTTTTGTTAAGATACCTTGATTGCATTCGGTCTTTTTCGTTAAATCTCATCTTATCCACGTTTTTTTGTGATATAAGTAGTGTATATCTTATTTGTTGAACATCAAACGAGACCTCATTTCATTTTTGCTTTATGGCGATTAGTAGGACAATTATGCAATTCAAATATGCAAGGCAACTCTAAGTTATTTCTAAGGTGCGATTGAATGCGTTTTATAAAGTATTTCCCTTGCATTAGTAAGTTAGTTTTCTACTCTCTACAGGGGGCAATTACAAGAAATATTAATTGTTAGTTCTGATATACTACTGTAACTCATTTAAGGGTAACACCAGGCAACTTTATTCCCGGCATTTTGCTTTCAGGTGATCAAAGAATTATAGAGACCGTACGAACAAATCATTTGCATTCTCCAGCTACTAAAAGACATTTGTTTTTATCATGGATGATGTCAACTAACAATCCACGTTAAATTTCATCAACAGAGATTCCTCTAAAAATAATCTGACTACAGGTGCAATCAATAATGTTCAAAAAAACCGTTTTCTTTGGTTATTGGTTAAGCTGTGATGGACAACAATCATTAAAGAATCTAAAAACTTTGGAGATGAAAAATTGAAGGAAGAGGTAATACACCATACCAATATTTTTGAATGCCACATCCTTGATAGACCTTCTTGAAGAAAGTACTCGTATCCCAAACACAAAAGTTAAATTTAAGATGTTTTCATTTTATTATAGTGGATGTTAACATTACTGTAAAGGAGCAGGAATACTCTGAAACCTCCGAACTAATTTGTGGATGCTTATTCTTTCTGGCGAGAATACTTCGCTCCATCAATTGTTTTCATTATTGTTGATTGCCAGTTATACGCAATATATGCCATTATTACAAGGTTTATTATTGGTGAATTCGGCAGACCAAAACCCGTTGATCTGCTAGTTAGAATATACCTTCATTATAATTTGGTAGCCGTGTCATTACTTTACCATTAAATAACGCCATGGTCCGTTTCTGGATTCTTACTAAAAGTGTTTTTTATCGTCAACAGCAATCATAGTAAAGCTTGGCCGGGTAGAAAATGAACAATGAATCAAAACAACGAAAATGTACACACACATATATATATACCTTCTCCTGATGGTGAAAACTGAAACTTGCAAAATCTCAAAGAAGTAAAAAAAACTTTTTTACTTTTTCTCTGAGTTTTATTATGATGTTTACCAAAAAATGCATTCCACAAGAAAGGATTTCTTGACTTCTTATCTATATACGCAGATGTTTAAGTAAGGTTATTTCCAACAAACCTAAATATTGTTAACTGATTAGACTAACCGAAACTGTAGTTTCCAATCAAAAATTAAGAAATTAAATCTTTACTTGACATATTGCACAGATTGAGTGACAGTTAGAAAGCTAGAATACTTCAGTTCTGAAGTCGGTAAAGATCTTGCAACATCAGTGCTATGAAAGACATATATTGAACGAGAGGATGTTTCCTTAACTATGCTTAAAATTATTTATGCTTACCTGATTCACCCATGTTAAACTGTGAGCGGAATTTCTTGAAATCTAACACTGGTGTAAAACTGTGGGCATATCCTCGAACCATTGGGTTGTATTTTTTGATTAAATTTGGCACGGTGGCTGCATCTTTAAACTCACCATAGCCTCCACCGCTGAAAGACACATCGCGAAATTCTACAAACAAATTTCTTAAGTTTGTAGATCTAGCACCAAAACCAGTAGTTATTGAATCTCCCAATGCGGCTACCACCCCAATATCTCCTGGAGTTAATCGATGCACGGTCAATGCTGGAACATTTGGTAGCTCGACCTTACAAGAGAAATTACCTCCTGTAGGTGGAGGTAGCAAGTCTGGATTAAACTGATTTTTAATCCAAGTGTCATAATCAAGATGAAAAATTGGTTTTAATATTTTTTTCTCCCAGAACTTGTAAAAGCTTTCCCCTAGCTCTGGTCCCTTGAGTCGTGGACTGAAAGGTAAGCGTGTCTCTCTCCAAGCAAATGAAAAATGAAAGCTCGTTATCAGTAAGAAAACACAGATCATGGTTTCATCCGAACGTCTTGTCACCATCAATCTGCTTTCCAACACGATCACCTTGTCTTATTTATAACCAATCGATTCTGAATCTTGATTAGCAATGACAAGGCACTGGTTTTACCTTCCTATCCGTAGAGAAGATAGTACTGTTTAGCCATCATGACCTGCAATAGTTTTAGTAAAGGAACACTTAGCAAACTCGTTATTTAGGTCAATCCAAATTTCACGTCTTACTGCGCTGTGATGTTGGCATTGTGAACAATGTCTTATTGACCTAGTTCACTAAACTCCAAACCTGTCTCCAGCGATACTTATAAACAAAAAGCAAAGAGAAATTGATTACTGGGTCACAATGACAAGTCGCTGTCGTATAGCCAATCAGTATTGTATCAGAATCACTTCTACGTTCTATTACTTTATATATTTATCTGCATTATTACATTGTAGAATAATTAAAAGCCTGGTGATTTAAAGCTTTGTAAGCATACAACTCTACGAAGCTTGAAATTGGTATTACATATTTTATTCAAAAAAATCAAAGAAAAGTTGGTGAGGTTGAATTTTAAGCTGTCCAGATTAAATACACTTTTGAACATGTCAGGTACCGAGCCTGATAGCTTGATTTTCTAAGCTAAAAGGTCAATAGAGCTATGCAAGGTTAGCGATACCATTCTGTTATTTAAAAGCTTTCTCATTGAACAACGATCCCATGCTAGACCGAAGTTTTAAAATATTTATAAAAATCTTTTAAGCATCGTGTCATTCAAGGACAGATGTCTTCGTGTTAGTGAAGGAGAGATCGAGTTGTAAATAGCTTATATCGGTTGCATTCCTTTACTTGATATCAATGAATGATGGATGACAGATTTTGCTATCTTATAAATTACTGATTGTCAAATACTATTATTTCCATTTCTCTTGCCAATGTTAGTGCTTTGATTATTCTGAATAGCGGGATTTAAGGGTGATTTGACGAAGTTATTGTTTTGCCAAAACCGACATCTTTCCAAAGTGAATAGTTTGATGTGTGTAAAATTTACCAGCTTAGACTGTACTCTCGTATGTTATCTGTAGTCTGGAAAGTGAACGACATGAACTTTGTGGGCGTATAGAAGAAACGAATTCCTGTTGTGTAAGACATTTTTTTCGTCATTTCCGTAATAATCCTCTTCCTCCTTTGGAATAGAACAACACAATGACGTCTCTTAACTCTTCCTTGCAAATGCAATCATCGAGGTCTTCAATGCAATGCAGTTTCTGCTACTGTTGTTATCTGTGCAGGTCAAGGTAGTGTAGTAATGAGCACTTGCCCTCTGTACAGTACATTGCTCAACTGACGGTCACCACCATCCTATCTTTACAAGGGTTCCTATCTCTATAAACATTGCTCCCTAAAACGATACCTAGTCAAGATGAAGCGAACGTCTATAATCGATCAAGCTGTATATGATGTTTTTAGACAGTTTAGGTCGATTAACGAGTTGAGAAGTGGGCCAGTTACTCGCACTGCTTTTTAGACAGACACGGCAATTGGTAAAGAGCACGCAAGACTAGAAGTCACTTTTCGAGGCACAGCCACGAACCATCCCTGTTTCCATTCACGCAAAGTGCAAAGGTTTTTTTTCTTTTCATATTGCAAAAGTGATGGGCTTTTCTAACCCTTTCTTCCACTAGCACTCCGTACCAATTTTCGTAATTTACCCATGCTATACATGATACAAGAACGACCTTGTGTTATTTTCGGCCCAGTCTCTTACTCAGGCAACTATTTTTACCTTATCTCTAGAGTCAAGTAACGCCAACAATAACCATGGAAGAAAACTTTTGTCCCATGTTGAGTGAAGTGTAACCAGTCTTTTGCAATTCAAAGAACTTGCTTTGTAAGTAATATCAACGAGACAGAAGTGTTGTCGTGTTTGAAATCAGTATTACGGCCAAATTTGTGTTAAGTTGAAGTTTAACAACATGACGTAGGCTGTCACAACGTTTTTCGTGTAATTTAATACTAGTGACAGGAGATAGTCAGTCAAATTGACCTCGTTACTTGCACTCGATTCCTTATAACCAGATTATAAAAACAGGAAGATCATGATACTAACACCAAAGTTACTTAGAATTCTGACACTGGGTATCGCGTCAGCACTAACAATTTCTGGGACTCTTTTGGCATTATTGGCTGTTGGAACTGACAATTGGAGGATAAAAGAGTCCACGAATGCAACCATAACCCAAGGTCTTCACAAGGAATGCATCCATACTCCTGAGACAGTAATTTGCCATCACCTCAGAGGGAGAAATAGCATTCAGAATTTCCAAGGTAGGACACAGCGTGTTGTTTAGCGCGTCACTCTATAGTTAAATGGTTAAGCTACCTTGATTTTCGATCATTAGATCAATTGATCAATCAACCCATTGTTCAATCGATCAGTCGACCATATAAGTATTGCCATAGTTCATCAGTTCATTCATTTGTTTTCACGAACAACAATTGTTATGCTGAAAGTTCCGCGGCATCCGAAGCTTACATTGTACTATAATGTTACTTGAACAATCTTTTTTGTTACAAAACTTGAAAATGGCTTTGAAAATTTGCGACACTGCGCTAAGATCATACTTAAAAGCTTTTTTCGTCTGACACTCTTCAGAGTATGAAACGTCAGAAAGGAAAGTATAGGTTGCCATACACATAATAGATATAATATTTATATATAATGTTACTGTTGTTATTGTAGCTTTACTATTCGCCAAATCTGTACGCAGGTTACTTTTAGCAGTCAAGGAATAGCAGAAAGGTCAGGTTACGCAACGGGCGTGAAAATAGATGTCTAAAACAATGTGCACCCTTTGTTTTTTTCACCTCGGTTTTTTAAACTTGTGTTAGTAAAATGGAATCACTATTTTCACATTAAAATCAATGAAAAACTCATCAATCTGACTTCATCACATATTTTTGATCTGGTGGCTGCCAAATTATTGAAAGCAATGGCAAATTACTCTTTTTCATTTCGAGCAACAGAATATTAAACTTTTACGTGTTGAACCTTGAAACTGTATCGGTCAGGATCATTTTCATTACCATCGTACTTGTACCCAGATCGTCAATATATCAAGCATTATTGAACCACAATAAATGCTTACATTATGAAAATCAAGAGAAAAATACTTTTAGTGTGATTACTACTACTCGTTACTTTTTCCTTCTAATGTATCAACTAAAGGTAGCAAATTCGGTCCCAGTTTCCCCGAAACAAATTTTTATTCACTGATTGTTCTACATTTGCTCTTTGCATTAGAAGCTTAAAACGTCTAGTTACAAAGACACTCTTCACATGAAAGTCTTTTGGTGTCTACGACCAGAAAGATGATAAGAAATTTGATAAATTGCTGGACAGTGTATAGTAGGTCATTGGCTTCGAACACGTGACTTGTCGAGATCTTTGAGTAGGGATTGCTATAAGGTACTACCTTCCTCCAAATTTCTGTTTCAATGGTTCACCCTCTGTATGAATATGAAGATGTGTTGACACAAACATCTCAAAAGATATAATCAAAATTGCCAAACGTAAAAATTGATGATGTCAAGTGTGATTACATCAAGGTTTTCTATCTCGAACAGGGAAATTTCATGCCCTGTTGAACTACCACGAATTCTGTTTACTTATTAGTAACATTTTTAAGATATTTTAACTAAATTCATAATATGATATTTGTATAAAAAGATAAAAAATCCTGTGAAACTAAGGTCGCCTCAGGTGAGCTCAGGAAGAGCAGAGATACCTGACACAAGGGACAAGAAACAACCTTGTACATTCATGAGTACAATTTTTCGTAATAAATTACATAGTTAGTCAATAACTAATGTGAGTTTTATTTTGTTGGTGTGTTCCTTGATTCCCAACAAAAGTGGAGCCCCTGGAGAGATCTTTAAGCGCGATTTTGATGCCCCTGGGATTCGTTTTATGAAGTAATTTCATCCTTACAACACGAGGACTTGCAAGTTTTCAAGCCATGTGTTCACTCAAGCCTTTGCAAATATAGAGATAAACGGAAATAGCCACTCATCAAATTAATCCATTCACAAGAGGACTTTGGAAAAATGCGGAATCCGGACTTCTGGATCAGAAATCCCTCACAGTACCTTGAAAACTGTAAGTACAGGTTTGAGAACCAAGTTTCTTCAATGTAGCTTTTAGTCTGACTCACCTAACCCTGTCTAGCAAAATCTTAGGCTGCAGTGATGGACCTAACACATGGTGGGAGCTGTAGCTCATAAGGAAGTAGCTTCGTGTTATGTCCGACATAGACTTGCGAACAGACACTGTGGAACAATACGACCCCGACTGTGTATTTCCGACCACGTAGTTGAAGAATCGGTTTCTCACCTAACACAATATATATAACACCCTGCTTGTAAATAGCGACTCATTCTATGTTCCAGTTGAAGATCGATTATGTTGTGACTTCTTCGTATTGAATGTTGCCTCACTATTTCCTTGTCTGCTGATTTTGTGACATTGAGCCTTTCTGTGCGCATCCAGGATACAACACTTCGTGAACCCATAGCATGAGGTGGTACAGGAGGAGTCTTGGAGAGCTATACTGTTAGTTCAAAACTGTAAGTACATGCATCCAGTTTACAATCTATAATAATGGATACTGTTACAAAGGAAGTGCACAACACACTTCGAGTGCGTGCCAAAAGAATAGAAAAGGATATTAGGAGGCAGGAAGTGATATGTAAACAGCTCTGGAACGGGCCTACCTGTATGAAGCTGACATGACTGACAAAGATATTGAGAGTTGGACACAGTCCCTGGAGCTAGAAACAAGTATCTATGATGAAGCTCTGGATAACTTGCAGAAAGCCTTATCAACCCACAATGAGATGAAGACACAAAGGCACGGGAAAAGGAGGTGCTAGAACATAATGAATGGCTACAAAGAGGAAAAGCAAAAAGATGCAGCAAGCAGAGCTTAGTAAGGAGTTCAAAACAAGAACAGAAGTTGAAAAAGGAGGAAAATTACAAGCAAAACTGCCAAAGCTGATAATATCGAAGTTCAATGGAACACACTTGGACTGGAAACAGTTTTGGAACCAGTTACAAGCAGAAGTTGGCAGTGCTTTGATAGCCCGTAGTTCTCATACTTGAAGGACCTGTTGACATCAGGTACAAAAGGGTTAGTAGATGGTCTACCCTTCACGGCAGAAGGCTATGAAAGGGCAAAAAACCATCCTAAGAACCAAGTATGGGCAAACAAGTGCAGGACATCATGGCTCTTTCAACCAAAGTAAGATACATGAATTTTGCAGGAAGTTAAAAAATATGTGCAAGGTCTCAAAAAAATGGGAAAGTTGAAGGCTATTGATGGATATATCCCCGTGACACTGGATAGATTGCCTGCCATAAGGTTGGACCTGTTTGGCTCAACAGCTAATGGAAGGAGTTCCCACACCTAGTAGAAGCAGTCAGACAGTAGACAGAGCAGAATCCAGCTGCCAAGGAAAGCAGAGAGAAGCAGCACATCCAGAAAATTGAAAAGTTATTCAAATGCTTCTTCAGCCCTGATGGAGAAGATTGGAGTGAAGCCAATACATTGGAAGGAAAATCAAGATGCTGATGCACATGTCATACAAAGTCAGTATCTACGACATGAAGATAGCTGGAATTCCTCTTCAGTTTAACATTTCTGCTGAGGTCACCCTTGTGGAGAAAGACAGTTTTGTCAAGCTGAAGAACCCCTGCTACAGGAAGCTGATCAACCAGTTCAAACATTTAAGGGGAGTGACAGTGGATGACAAAGATGAGAAATAACAGCTGCCAATACATATGATACTCAGAGCAAGCAAATACTCAAGAATCAAGATGCCAGCAGCACCTAGAGTTGGTCAACCAGGAGAACCAATAGCAAAGCTGAAGAGATTTGGGTGGACCATCATGTCACTGAGTCATAATGTGGATTCGAAGTTGTACTTGACAAGATTGTCTTATGAGCACTATGACAGACTCTGCTGACTCGATGTACTTGGTGTCAAGGACAGCCCACTAGGTGATCAAGGTTCAGTATATGAAGTCATTGATGGCTGGTACGAGACAGGATTACCATGGAAAGTGGGACAGTCTGAACGGAAGAACAACAAGTTAGCAAGCCTTGCTTGACTTTCTCTATTGCTGAAGAAGCTGCACCAGAACAAGCCACTGCTTGACAGGTATGCAAACATGATAAAGAATCAAATTGATGTTGGTGGTGCTCCCTCAAGAGAATGCTAGATGTAAAATGGCATTATGTGAGTACAACAGAAAACCCAGCAGACATTTGCAGTCATGGCTGCAATGCAAACCAAATGAAAGAAAGCTGGTGAAAAGGACCTGACTGACTGCATAATTACAATGAATGACCAGGGGACATCGAAACGGAGCCAACTGCTGACTCTGAGGTTGAAGCAAAGCACATTAAAGATATCCTTGCAACTACAGTGGAGACCAGAGATGAATTTCACAGAATTTTTGAGTCTCATTCGTATTGGAGAACAATAAGAGTGACAGCATGGATAACGAGATTTGCCAGCAATTGCAGGACCAACAGGCAGCATTGCTTCCAGGGACCCTGAACAACAAAAGAAATAAGTGATGCCACTGTTTTCTGAGTGAAGCGCACACAGGTAGATCACAGTTGCAGTGAGAAATTTCAAGAAGATATAGAAAGACTGAACCTTCAACAAAAAATGCCTGGAATCTATGCAGAGGCTGGACCACAGGTCAATTTCTAACTGAATAATTCTGCATATGGCAAGTAAACTGGACACTGTCCAGTTTAC
>JANTCA010079612.1:4199-14687 GCA_024741275.1 Chironex yamaguchii
TTAACAACGGCTTGTGCGGCGCAAAGGTTAACAACTTTGACTTATACAAATGACATATTTGCAATTTCTTACATTGATGAAGGTTTTAGTCTTTTCATATACCATTGCAGGTTTAATAACACTGCGACGCATACCTACAGGTAAATGGGTCCACGAACCCTACTAGTCACAAAGTGGCCGCCTAATCATGCTTAAAAACGAAATTGAATTGGTAGAAATAATCTAAAATGCCTGGACATAACAATTACATTAAAAGGAAGTCGAGGGACTCTCCCATCCAAGTTTATTCGTGCTCAGGAAGCATCTGGTACTGGCAAAATTCCTTACTGTAATTGAAGTCGTACTTACCCCGTTCACAGGAGAGGAATTCAAACCATTCATCTCTGTCATAAAAATGACGAGTCGTCAAACTATACTATCTTTAATATCCGTTTTTATCAATCACATCGAATCTGGCACTAAATTGCTTTGTTTTTACCTGTTTACACCGAAATGAACTAACCGTTTCAAATTGCTCCATTTTCAAAGTAGTTTTTATTTGTTGCCGGCTGAAAAAACGTTTCTATGGAAATGGAAGGCGAATACGTAAAAAATTCTTTAGATATAAGACACCCCCCACCCCCCACCCTGGCGTCCCATGCTTCCTTTTTCTGGATACGCAATAGCCTGACAATAATGCAATCAAATATGTAGTGAACAAGAATAAACCACCTCTAATATCGTCAATTAATTTTGATGGGTTAAAATATCCTAGTAATGACTCAAATCTATTAAAGAGTTTAATTTTAGCACTGCAAAGCATCCGAGTCCAAAGTCAGACGTCATAGTCTTCGTAACCGGAACATAATTGTACTCATGGTCGCATGAGAAGTGCGACGTTTCATTTGGCTGTGTGCGGTAGTGTAAGTCAAATGCGGTAAAATACGTTGAAAGGACAGACGGAGTTGCTCTACCGTTGCTTTTAATTGTATTTTGCGCACAAAGTAAAAAAGACTCATCTGCTGATTAACGTAAAGAAGAAAGATTGTTATTTCCGACAGCACAAACTTGATATTAAACGGGCTACATTTCAAACTCAAGTTTTTCTAGGGGACCAAAGCCTTGAAAAGTTAAGAATCAATACAAATGTACATACAATTATTAAAGTATGGCCAAATGAAGTCTCAAGGGTGACTATAATCAGGTGCCCTAGGATTAGAGTATGGATAAATAAAATATGTAAATCACTACAACTGAAAATTTTCATATCTTTAGGATATGGATAAGATCACAACTATCTTCAATGACTTATAGTAATCAAACATGAACTTTGAATTGGCAATGCCAGCGGTCATGCTGGTCATGCTATGCAGGAACAACAATTTTCAAAGCTTGTATTTGACCATTTGACTTGTTGTTTCCTTCCCTCTGTTCTTGATCGATCCCCGAATTTTTAACTACGTTCATCACTGTATTTGTTACAAACGCATGACACAAATACAGGTTAGCCAAAGTAGTTATGCCATCTGGAATGTACATGACCCAGTGCAAATATGGATGACATTGGCTCACTTTTAATTGTATTGTAAACTCACAATTTGTAGGATGTGTAGGACCTGGAGAAAGCATAGATGAAAGTTCCACGCTGATGATTATTCGAACACGCTTGCAAGAGGTACAATGACCATCGAAATATTTGCAGTCCCAAGATGTAGAACATATTATCAAATTGATCGCAAAATCCTCAATTGAACTTTTGGAGGCTCATTTATAACATTTTTGCTTAAGTCTGTCATATTCTATAGTTTTTTGCAGTGCTTTCAGTAACTCTTCAAAGGCAATCTTAATAAATACATCAGTCCATTTCTTCCTACATTCATTCTACTGTATTATTTACCAATGTGGGAATCAGTTTTTCGATCCCCAACATTGTTGAAATTTAAAAGTCGAAAGAAAATCACCAGGCTGCCAATCTCCTCGTAAGTTTGACAACTATGTTTTTTACAACTATGCTTTTTACAACTATGTTTTTTACAACTGTGTTTTTAACGACTATATTTTTTTACAACTATATTTGAACAACAATGTTTTTTACAACTATATTTTTATAACTATATTTTTTTACAACTGTATTTTAACAACAATGTTTTTTACAACTATATTTTTATAACTATATTTTTTGCAACTATTCTTTCTTACGACTATGTTTTTGATGAAGGGGCTCCATTTCCCTGCCCCCCCCTTCTATGACGAAAAAAGAAAGATCGTCACTGGATTTTTGCATTTCGATTTTCTCTAATCAGTTTCGTTTTCTGCAAATGATCATGTTTTTGAGCACAATTTCACGTTGTTTTCATCTTTTCACAAAACTATTGGCCATTTCCGTTTTATGTGACGTAACGTAAGAATTTGTCGGCACCTCTGAAAAAAACGATGAGCTTGATTTTACTCTGCTTTTGTTCAAAGTACAATTTCCAATGATAGAGGATTAACACATTACAATCTGCAGCGAAAATGGACAATTTCTGTGTAATACAATAATACAAAAGTAGAACATGTGTTTAGACAATAGGACAAGAGACGGAACATTTAAAGGGAATACTGTAATCCAGAATAGTAATAATTTAACAATAATAATAATGTATAATAATATGTTACTATTGTATAGTAACAATTTTTGCATGTTATACGATCACGTTTCAGCTTGCCAGTCTAATGTCGAAAACAGTGATGAAAAAAAGTGATCGCTTAACCCGGCCTTTAGTCAAACCTGAATGCTTGCTATGTTGCTTTACCATTTATTTAGAGTCAAAGGAACACACACTGGCATAGTAATTTCTTGTTTGATGTTAAACTCTTATGGCACTATATTAGCAAGTCAAAGAAAGAATCAAACTCGTTTTCTCAGAAAATTAGAGGGGTATTTAAACGCAAGGAAATGAATTGAATTTTACAAAATTTTAATCATTAAGCTGAAAATAAACTTCTAGCTTATTAAATCGTCATTTGTCAAAGTTTAGTGCATCAAGCTACAGCTTTTTCATGGGAACATTAACGTATTATTCAAGAGAAAGACAAGTCACTACAATTTAAATAATTTGGATTGTAGTGTAACATTTTGTTGCGTATGAAACTCAACGTTGCGGGGTGTATATAAACATTTGTTGATTCTTGGGGCTTCCCGAGTTTCCATGCTCAAAGTCTATTTCTAATACATTACTCACCTTAAATTTCGCGTCCAATTAACTTTCGAGCACAAATGAAATTAACATATTCCTGGGTTAATATATTCACGTCAGGTGTTTCCTCATGAATCTAAACATGTGGTTAAAATTTCAGTTTGAAAGACCATACAGATTTCAAAATCCAATGGTACCACCCCAATCCCCCTCCCCCATTTAGTCAATGGTAATCAGGAAGGGTAGTGTTCCTGGGTTAATATATTCCCGTCAGATGAGACCCTCAGGTTTATTGAGCATTTTGTCTATTTCAATCGGTGCTGGAGAGTTTCGAATGTATGTATAGTCTATTTTTAAGACTCGTGCAGATAGCATTATGCTAACATTGTAAAAAGAAAAACAGGAAGAAAACATTTTGGTTTGGCCTGCGCGAAATTTAATGGAAAGCGACACACAATAGCTGCGCGAAAATTTATGGGACGAAAAGTAATGGGAGCGAAAATAAATGGTGCGCGAAATTTAAGGTGAGTAAGGTACAGATGATTAACATTTTTTGTTGAGTCAATACATTACTTTACCTTATATTTCGAGAACATTTGGGCGTTGCCGAGAAAGGGGCGTGGCATGCAATATTTGTCAACCTATGCATAGGTCAGATATTCGACTGGATACGCGCCTGCAGTCCTCACAAGGAAAAAATGCAAATTGTAAATAAGTTATTTATTTTCACTCCTTTTCCTCGGATCACGCCACTTGGATGACACCCCCTCACGAGTCGCAAAATATCAAGAGCAATCATTTTCGCTACTGATCTTCAATGATGCGCAGTAATGCTATAATCATACGCGACTTCAAATAATCCATCCCTATAAAAACTGTTTAGCTAGATGAGTGGTCAAAGCATTTACTGGTAAATAGATGTAGTGGCTTCATTCTACGCCTGAAATGATGGCAAGATTTTCAGGAATTTCTCAACACGTGGATTCATCTGTATAAGACACTGGTAATTACGTTTGTTCTAATCACGAATGTAACGAGGATTTTGAAAGTTTTAGGTACAAAAATAACAATTTGTGTATCTCTATATTCTTTTATTATCAATTTTAAATCCAATAAACACATCAATCATACGCAGTCTATTTATGAAGAAGCAAGTTAGCCTTATAACAGAATGGGATAGCAATCTGCAATTGCTCTACGTCATCTAAGTCAGTCTTGACATCTTTTAGGACTAGGTACCAGGTTTGTGTAATTGCAGGGTCAAAAAACACTCTCAATGTATCAAACTTATGACTCGATTTATTTATTTATTGAGACTTTAAAGAATCCATCACTTTAGTATCAGAGAGCTATTACCCATGAATCAGAGAATATCATACAAACACAGACTCAATGCATCATAGCGACTTCTAAAAATCCATCACCGTAGTATTAGAGTGATTAAAGAAAGCTATCACCCATGCATCATAGAATATAATACAAACACATACTCAATGCATCATAGCGACTTCTAAAAATCCATCCCATAGCATTAGAGTGATGAAAGAAAGCTATCACCCATGAATAGGAGAAAATAGTACAAGCACAAACTCAATGCATCAGAGAGACGTTTAAGAGTCCATCACCATAGTATCAGTGTGATGAAAGAGAGATATCACCCATGCAACAGAGAACATAATACAAACACATACTCAAATCATGAGAGAGACTGTTAAGAATCCATCCCATAGCATCAGCTTGATCAAAGAACGCTTTCACTCAGAGAAAGTAGTCCCAACCCAACCTCAATGCATCAGAGAGACTGTTCAGAATTCACCCCATAGCATCAAAGTGATCAAAGAAATTTATCACTCGTGCAATGGAGAAGGTAGTACACAGTCAAACTCAATGTGTCAGAAAGACTGTTGAGAATCCATCTCAATAGCACCAGAGTGTTTAAAGCAATCTATCACACATGCATCAGAGAAAGTGGTACAAACCTAAACGCGATCCATCAGACAGACTGTCAAGAATCAATCCCGGTGGCATCAGAGCGATAAATGTTATCACTCCTGCAATGGATAAAGTTGTACAAACTCAAACTCTAAGCAATGCATCAGTGAGACTGTAAAAAAGCCACCCCGTAGCATGAGAGTAATCAAAGAAAGCTACCAGCGATTCATCAGAGAAAATAGTGCAAAGCCAAACTCAGTCCATGAGATGGACTGCTATGAATCCATCTCCATAACACCAGACTGTTCAAAGGAAGCTATTGCCCATTCATCACAGCAAATAGTACAAACCTAAATGCAAACCGTCAGAGAGACTGTTGAAAGTCCATCCCCATAGCATCAGAGTGATCAAAAGAAGCTATCAGGTTTGCATCAGAGCATGAGGTATAAACCCAAGCTCAATGAATCAGAGAGGCTGCTAGTAATCGATCCCCATAGCATCAGAATCATAAAAAAGCCCTGCCCATATGTCAGAGAGACTAGTAAAAATCTCGCTTCAATGCATCAGAGAGGCTGTTATGCATCCACGCCCATAGGATCAGAGTGATCAAAGAATGCTATAACCCATGCATTAGAGAAAGTAATAAAACCCCAACCTCAATGCATCAGAGAGAAGGGTAAATCACCGACCTCAATGCATCAGAGAGATTAATGAAGTCTACCACAGGTGAATCACCGGGATTTGTAGAACGCAATCCTCAAAGCATTAGGATTAGGAGACCAAAGAAAAGCATTGTCGATGCTACAGAGAGACTCGTAAATAGCCATACCCGAAGTTTTATCTGAAGCATAAGAAGGATTAATGACAGAGACAAGTAAAATGCCATCCCAATGGTATTAAAAATATCAAAGAAGTCTGTCACAGAGACTGCTAACTCTCGATGCATCTGAGAGACTGATAAAATGTCATCTCCGAACCATAAGATAGATAGCAGTAAAGCAGGTTTTAACTAGATTTATTCAGTGACACGCCAAAAATATTCTACTTTTGATTCTCACGAAAATAGGATGTAAAATAGGTTATCTTATAATTAAAGTCGTGTATATTTACAAGCATAATTTGCAAATGGAAATTAAAAAGAAAGACGACCATACCTTAAGTGACGCTTGATGCAATGATACAGTACAAAAATGCTGTGTTCTTTAGTCCTGGAGATGAAGATGTGTTCCGGTGATGATGGACGCAAAATATGATTACATTTTGTAATCGTGTAATGATTAATTGATATAAAGATAAGCATCCTTATACTTGTCTACCTTCTATAAATATCTGTGAATTATCCCAAGAAACTTAATAGTTTGAATTGATTAATTACAATCAGTAAGATTGTTCGCTTCATGTAAAACACGATGTCATGATCGTATGACGTCAAATCGAAATGCTTCGTTGACCATTTTAAGTACAGTGTGTAGTTGATAATAATCAGTCTGTGAGCACAAATATTTGATACTATTTGTGATAATTCGTATTGTTATTATAATAGCCTCTTTGGCTTGAAAGTTTAACATTGCCTAACTTCGTGATCACTTGCAGATCGAAGTTTTACATGGTGGAAGTTTGAACACTGAATTTCATTCTTACCTTACATTGAATGCTCCGTGGCCGCGTCAATAAAATTTCATCAATGAAGTTAGATAATTGATCGTAAGCATCTACATTACACGGTATTTTGATTAAACTCTCACGATAAACACCAAACTCACTGCCTGATGTTAAAATATCAAAAAAGTGGTGTATTCAAAACACACACAGTACAAGTACTATGTTTATCTTCGCTGTACTTGTACTTCGTTTCCCAACTTCGTTTTCCTGCCAGTACACCAATTTAAAACACACAAGGAAAGCGAAAAGTGAAGAGCATTACATTGTTTTCGCGTCCTTGAAAGTAGATATTAAATTGAACACGTTTGAAACGCCTAACAGGATAAGAAAGCGCAAGAAGTTACTATAAAATCTCTTCTCAATAGACGCAAATTGTAAAATTCTTAAGACCAACGAATAAACTTTGGACAAATAAATGAGACCAAGATGCTAGTTAGTTCAAAGACAACCCGATACACGCCAAATAATACACGGCTACTAACTTCAAATACTCATCCAAGCACGATACGTATAGTGTATCAAGCCAACATGCTCTCCTCTCAGAGTGACCAATTTAGGACTAGATTTTTCAATTGTTAGGCGACAATGTCAATGCTTGGCTGGCATGGTTGATAAAAGCAAATTGATTCAAAGGTATGATAAAATACACATATATACTATGTTTACATAGGATGACTTACATTTCCTTGCCGACGAAAGCTCTGTTAAATTTCGATGCAACTGAAGGTTCCATTCCTCGCCTACACATCATATAAATATTCCAATATTTGTGAACAAAATTTTGCACCACGTTGTCGTGGGTCAGCCTTACTTTCAATTTGAATTTCGCACATGACCGCTTTTTGAAATTCGCTTTCTGATTGGTCATAATGGAGTCTGGAACTAGGGGTGTGTTTTCGTAAATAACAGTAATTGTCATATTGAATTCAAGATAATCAAAACCAATGAGGTAACAATATGTTTATTATATCTCAACTTTCAAAACCCCACATTTACTGCAGCCAAAGCCATTGATATATAAAGTTACGTCGAAGTATTCACCCATTTACAGGGTATTTTTAAGAATGTTTCAAATAACCAAGGTACTCGTACTTTCCGACAGTATCAATATGTATATTAGTAGGTAATGTACATGGTATTGGGTAAGCATCTTACATCATTGGTCTTAACAGGCGCGGATCGAGCCGAAATTCTGACCTATGGCCAGATTGGCAAATTTTGCAGGCCATAACTTTTTTGTAGATAACGCCTGAAGGTTTTCGAAATAAGATAATTTAAAGGAATTTCTTGGCCCCTGGCCATAAAAACTGTTAATCGCCAACATTAGACAGAGGGAAATGAGGCACCTTAAAGCATCAGGAAATATTCGTGGACAATCCACAATTTTGGCAACAAATGTTATACTACCATCAATATTGCAGTGAAAGAGATAAGTGTATGTATATCATGTATTTTGTAGAATACCAGGTTGAGCATTCCTACCCAAACTGTTTACGCTGATGCAATAAAATTTACAAGTGATGCAATCAATATGCTAAAAGTTTCTTTACTTCTTCACTATTTATAGTAAAATTCGATGAATTTCCTTTTTCATAAATATCCCTGTTTTTCTGTAAACGTAAGGCTAATTTCTTTGGCTTGTAAATATAGTAGCAATAATGCTCAAGGATTACGTTGGTATTATGTACTCCCCATGACTTAAAGTCGATTTACATAAACAAAGTCTTTTAGGTTTAACTTACCCTTTGTTAGTCCGTGGCGCTGTTTACGTGTGGTGCATTTTGGTATGTTATTTAGGATAGATTAGGTTATAAAAACTGCTTTTTTGATTTTCAATGTCTACACAATTCGTGTTTGAGTAATTAATCAACATGTCTTTGATGTTTGCACTGTCTGGGTTTTAAGCATAGCCTTTCTGATTGATTACTTAACTATAAACAATTGCAGATATCAACTCAGATTCCTACTGGCTGCCTACTTTGCTGAAGAGGTAAACTCGTCTTCCAAGTGAAATCTTACCTTTGATTAAGCCAGATCTTGCAGAAGTGAACACTCATTAGCTTAGGTGATAATCTACAGACCTCAAGAAAACAATGGTTGCCTTTCACAGATGAATAAGATATTGACTTTAAAAAGTACAGACCAAACAATGCTGAGATTGCCATTTGAGAGGGGCTGTTAAAACAGGTATGCAAAGACAGGTTCTTAAGTATGCTGATGCCTAGTGTGGACGTCTAGTACCTTCTAGAAAATGTACATCTAGAACCTTCTAGAAAGTGTTATGCATATATAGAACTTTCTAGAAACCTTCCCTGTGCTGCAAGAACAATACTGACGTAATTTTTACATGAAGCTTCCGGAAAATGCATTTGATTCTAATTTGTCCTAAAAGCTTCTAGAGTGCTCTACTGTATTCTATACCATTCTATCCTGTTCTGGACAGTTCTAATGGCTTCTAGGTGGACGTATCAAACCTATATAAGCAGTTGCGTTCCAGAAATTTGATTACTTTAGTTTAAGATGAATGCAATTAAGCTCGGATGAAATGTAGACTCCGAAAAATATCTCAAGCTTTAAAGAGACTTCTTTGTCAGAGGATCTACTAATGGAATTTGTAAATCACAGCCTAGTGGTTGAAAATCTCCATCTAGCTCACTTATACTCTTTCCTCACCATTAAGAAACTTTATTAATGCTACCTGTAAATTGTGAACTACAGTGTTAAAGACACGACAATGCCAATGAGGACAGATATATAATTATGAACAATGAAACTTGTCCACGAATTTGTCAAAAAATATCTTATATTGATTCAATCTCTTTTACTTCGCTTCATAAGTCTTGAAATTTCATAATTTATGCTCTTGCAAAGGTTGCTGGAGCCTGAATCTGTCCCTGTTTAATCATCTATTTGAAATGGGTAGTTTTGTTGCAATTTATATGGCCACAAGAGACGAGAGCAGGGGCCTTATCTCCCAATAAAGTTGGAATGTGTTCTTAAGTCACTCTTCTTTAACAGACTATCATTTTGCTTCATGTATTGCACGTTTTCTTGGTAAATTTTAAGGAAATGTCTTCTTGTGACAAAAACGCCTATTCGAGGACAGTTATGTTTTGACATAAATACTTATAGGCAACTATGATTACAAAGTAGCTGACTGAACTGATGATTCCGCACATCTACAAGAACGAAACAAAGAGGCTAAGTAAAATTTATATAGAGAAAGGTTTTTGTTGTCTCCAAACATGAAATCTGTCCCCTTTGTGATATGGGATGTGTCTGCTTTTTGGTTATTTATCAAGAAATCTTTTGTTTCCTTTTTGCTTCGTGAGTCGTTAAAGCATTTTTTCAATGCAGAAACACTAACATCTTTTGACATCCAAATTTCTTTGTTAAATTTCAAAATTGGTGTGTCTTTTTTTTCCATTTTCGCCTGCTTTATATGTGTCTATAAATCTTACTGTTGACTTTTATCGTTTACGTTCTCTGACTCTAAAGTGAGAATCGTGCCAAATATTTCAAAGCTTTGACATGAAAGTATTCTTTAATTTTTGGGCTTAGAGAGCTTGATGGTGCTTCTCAGGATACGGCCAAAAGTAGCAAAGCTAGCCAATCATAAACAAGAACGGAAACAATGAAAGAGAATGAAGAAGAAAAACATTGGAAGAGTCCAAGTGAAAAAACGAACTCTTTCTGCCTACAGAGTACTGGTTTTCTTATTTTAATGTAGACAGAC
>JANTCA010079634.1:0-14687 GCA_024741275.1 Chironex yamaguchii
TGATGCTAAACCGCTACCTAGCGTCCTTATCGATGCTAAACCGCTACTTTGTGTACATACTGATGCTAAACCGCTACCTTGCGTCCTTGCTGATGCTAAACGACTACTTTTCTTCCTTACTGATGCTAAACCGCTACCTAGCGTCTCTATCGATGCTAAACCGCTACTTTGTGTACATACTGATGCTAAACCGCTACCTAGCGTCCTTACTGATGCTAAACCGCTACCTAGCGTCCTTACTGATGCTAAACCGCTACCTAGCGTCCTTATCGATGCTAAACCGCTACTTTGTGTACATACTGATGCTAAACCGCTACTTTGAGTCCTTACCGATGCTAAACCGCTACTTTGCGAGCTTACTGATGCTACACCGCGGAAAATTCATGTTCAGGCGCCTATGTATTTTATACCAATCTTGCCATCTAATAGATTGGGCTCATTGGTTATGTGTTTAAATAGCGTTTTGTGCCGGGGTCTGGGCATAGCTTAAAACGTGCTCCGGGAAAATTATGTCACCCCTTTTCTGTCTAGTTGTATGTCAGCTTAGGCAAATACTGCGAAACTGGCCATGAGAAGAATTTTGAAGGGCAGGACTAGTCACGAGAACATACGACGAAGGAATCCGGATTACTATGCTAGACCGCTAGTAAATACACGTCTACATAATCTACATTATTACATCCCGAAGGTATTTCTGGTCGAAAGTTCGTGGATGCATAGTTTTTTGTGTTTCAAAAGCCTTCGATCTTATTGCTACACCCTAGCATGAGAATCTCAACAAACACTCTTTAATAAAAGGTGACACTTTCTCCTTATTTTACTTCTTACTTCTGTCAATTTGAATTACTTTACCAGGGACGCAAACGAGGGGGTGTGGGGGTAAAGTCAGTCCTGACCTGCTGCCAAAAGGTGGACTTTTAATCAGACTTTGAGAAATTAACAAATTTAGATCAAGCGCATTATATACATGTTTTAATTTTTCAGAAGATGTAACGCTCCTATGATTTTTCTTCCATCCATCATGTTCGGCGCGCATGCCATCTGGCACTTTTACCTACATTCATTACGAAAATATGACAAGGAGCTAAGTACCTTCTTTAAGACAATCTGTTCTTCAAGGCCGAATGCCAGCTTGTACTCACTAAATGAAAATGGGTTTATGATTTTGGTCTATTATTAAGTCTGTATGAGCAACCTTGCATGCCTTGAGAACGAATTTGATAAGCTTTTGAACGGACACCACTTTGGCAAGGAAGACGTCTAAGATACAACTTAAGGTCAGTTACGGTTATGTTTAGTTCAGATGTACTTTCGGTTAATTATGGCAAGGGAAACTAAGGCTTTTTTTGGTTTATTCTCATCTTCTATAAACTGAGATATTTTTACTGCTTTTTGACGCTATGAGAAGGAAACTAGCTACCTACGACGACAACAACTTTTTCGCGAAATGTACATGCTTAATCTCTTTTCCGTGTCATTCGCGGCGTAATATGTGCAAACTTTAAGGAAATGCAAAAACGACCCCGACAAAATCTATGTCGCAGAGGTCGGTTCGTTATGGCCAAACCTCGGTCCCTTGAACGCACACCTTCCTAAGTAAATTGGCATTTGCGCCTCTGTACTTTACATCGTGAAGTCAAATGCACCAAAAAGCGTGCATAGACCATAAGATCGTTAAACACTAAAGGCGTTGACATCCGGTATTTATATTAAAGACGAAGCATTTTACTATAATAGGTCTTACTATCAAATAAATACTGTGGGCAGGTGTTCGTGTCAACTGTTCGTGCCGTGATTATAAGGCTAGTGTCAGAGATAGACTTAAAGCTAGTATTTAGAAAGAAAGTGTATTTCATAGCCTGCTAGCAAACATTTTTAAATGGGACTTGTAAGGTAACCATTGTCCGAATAAGGCTGGTTTTTCACTCCGTCAGGAAAGTTTAGGAAATATACAAGTTGCAGGAGATTTGTATCTCGTTTTTCGAGAATGAAAATTTTTTTTACAGGCTTCCCCATTTTGAAAGAAAATCAGACACAACAGCTCTGAAAAACCGAAGGCGTATTCATAAGCCTGATTTTTCTTGACTTAACTATACCATATGGTAGGTTATTTTGGAGCATAAGGACATCTTGTGCGCTTATGTTTGCATCTGTTTTTCTGATTCAAGTGTTATTGAAAAGTATGACAGTCATAGATTACACAAAAGTTCACTATTATGATTACATCTTTGCGTGATGCTCAGCAAAATAGGCTTCTGACTTTCTATACATTATCTAACTCGCTTTAAGCTTTATGTATTCGATTTCTCTCTAAATTATACAAAACTTAGGGAAATAAGTAGAGCCATTTTTCAATGAGCTTAAGAGACTGCTTATCTCATTCTCAAGGATCATGGCAGGGAAGCTGGATGATAAAGTTTATTTAATATTTATTAAATGGATGACTTTGAACAATCTTCACTTTAAGCGCAATAAAAGGATACGATAGTAAAATGTAGTGGTTGACATTAATTTCAGTCAGCGGTTGGCTGTAAGAGTAACGTGATAACGTTCATAAATGAAGTCTTACGTCAGCTATTTCAAGAAAACTCGATTAAGGCAAAAGAAAAGACAAGGAAAAATGGAAAAGATGAAAGAAACAAAACACTTTTTCCACTTTCCCTTTTTGTACCTCGAGAGCATTTTTCCTTGGCTTTCATTGTGCAAAACAAGGCAGTACGCTTTAGTGACTTTTCCAAAGCTTCATTTTACCATCATATTTTAGAAGCAAAGTTGGTAGCTTGATACAGGTTTTGGGACTTAAGAAACTGTGGATTAGGTTGACGACATAAATTGATAAAGTATCTTATCTTGCTTCACTGTATATTTCTATTCCTTTTTTAACCTCGGTAATGTCCTAACCTTTGCAATGCATTTTCTGCAATATATCTGGCGTTTTCAATTTAGACTCGTGGACAATTGTCGAGTAAACCAAGACGACTACGTGCAATTCTGCTATCGTTGGGGATAGATGAAGTCTGTATGCAAATTTGGTGACAATATTCTGACCCTGCATTAACCGTTTTGGAATTAAAACATTGCATTCAACAGTGTCTTTCTAGTATATCATCTTTGGACAAGTTGACTTCCAAATGGTCAATTTGTTTTTGTTACATAGTAAATATTAGAATATTTATATTGAATATTATATAAAATTATACTGTTTTTTGTTTCTATCTTTAGCAGGGTAGAGACCAAATGGCAGAGGTGGTCACACGAGGCTTATTACTTCCTTAGGTAGACAGATCACGAATTACATATTTAAAGTAAATGAAATCAAGATGTAATATTGAGCATAAACATATATCATTATACTAAAATCTCGGTTCTTCTTCAACCTTTTTATTTCCTTTGATGCACTAATGATGACGGCTAGACCAAACATTGCTGCGTGTACTATAATTTCGTAGTGTGTAGCTAGCAGAGATAGCCGCTATGTAGCTAGCGAAGATGGTTGCTATGTAACAGGATGACAACTGAGGCAGTTTAGTTACGTTATGGGTTAGGATTAAGAGTTATAGACCGAGTAATCATTAAACTGGGAATTTAAGAGGAAGAGCCCCAAGGCTATTGGAAGCCACCTTAACTGACAGAATCCACAAGGAGAGAGAATACCTAAAATATCTCAAATTTTTGGCCCTAAAAACACCCATAAGAATTAACAACATAATCACAGTCTAGCAACATTATGTTTCAGTAAACACATATTCGTTTGGCTGGCACATTGCACGGGCACTGGCAGCTATCATACTAACCTGGGGTAGTGTCCAATTACCGAGATCTTTCTCATAATGTACTTTCAACATTTTGAAGGAGATTGCAAAGAATGCAACGTGAGTGTTGCTTTATTACTTGAATAATTGAGGGTCAAGCCCTAGCTCATGGACCCTAAAGGGATCCTTGACAACTTTGAACACAACCAGAGTTGAACATCAGATCTCCCACTGCAGAAATTGAATGTACCTATGCTTGACAAGGCTATTGTATGTGACAAATAAGGACACACGGGGATCTAACACCAAACCACCAACAATCTTTGGACCTGAAGGAGTTCACAATAATTTTGCAATTTAGAGAGGAACAACAAGGTATGAGAACTTTTGTTTGACCAAGCTATTGCACGGACATGGGAGGCAGTAGATCTAGAAATCTGAATAGGGCTGGCATCTATTTATGTGATTTGAAATTGATGTATGGTACTTTATGTAAATTTTGTTACATGTGTCTTAGATATGCATGTAAGGCTTCTCTGGCAAAAATATTTATTTTCTACTTGAAATACATGACAAGCAATTTTAACATTATGTCAACTAAATGTGTGTTTTCTTTTAAATGTGTATTTGGAAGGAAAATTGTATATTACCACAGACAGGTCATTCCCTGACTTAGCACAAGGGCATTGAATAGAGAACAGTCAACATTAACAACATTTAACAAATGGAATATAATGAGGAAGCCAGATGCTTGGCAAGACGGAAGGGAGCAGAAAAAGGGGACGACCAAGAACTAGATGGCTGCAGAACGTTACAGCACTGATAAGGCTTTTTCTTTGAACATTGAAAGAAAGAGTGCTAGACAGAAGAGGATGGCGAACAATTACCCATGAGGTCACCAGGGGACGGATGATAAAGTAAGTAACAAATGGAATATTACTCATCTCGATTAGATTGCCTTGTGTAATACTTATAAACGTGAATTTAAATTAAAGAAATTATTGATGTGCAAGAAGTGTTCCTGAATGCTCTCTAATTCCAAGGTCAAAGAATTTTGAACTATTCTAGCTCTAATACAGTGTTTAGACATGTTGTCATGGTTTAGATAAAATGGAAGCTATGTAGGTCTTGCACAAAATGTTATTTCTTGGAAGGACGATGGTTGCATGTAAACCCATCAAGTCATTTTGCCTTGTTACATTGTCATTGTTGCATTACCTTCATCTAATATTGTCCAATATTATTTCGTCCTTTAATATCATGCATATGCATTGAAATGGCACCATTGGTACAGTTTAACTCACTGTTAACTTTGTGTATCTAGGTATTTAAGTTGCATAAGATCAATTTGTACTCATATAGTTCTATCAATAATCATTACTACACATTATTTACAACTACATTCATGGTCCCATCTGTCAAATACGAGCCCAAAATACTGGTGATACATGTGAGAGACATCTAAGTGCAAATCGAAAATCTGCTAAAATGCTTTAAATGCAAGTTCTGTTATCCAATTATGTTACATTAAATGCAAATTATGCTACTTAATTATGTTACATTAAATGCAAATTACGTTACTAAACTATGTTACTTTAAATGCATATTACATTATTCAATTATGCCACATCAAATGCAAATTACATTATTTTATTATGTTACTTTAAATGCAAATTACATTATTCAGTTTTGTCACTTTAGATGCAAATTACCTTAATTAATTATGTTACTTTAATTATGCCACATCAAATGCAAATTACATTATTTTATTATGTTACTTTAAATGCAAATTACATTATTCTGTTATGTCACATCAAATGCAAATTACATTATTTAATTATGTTACTTAAAATGCAAATTACGTTATTTAATTATGTTACTTTAAATACAAATTACACTATTCAGTTATGTCAATTTACATGCAAATTACCTTAATTAGTTATGTTACTTTAAATGCAAATTAGGTTATTCAATTATGCCACATCAAATGCAAATTACATTACGTAATTATGTTACTTTAAATACATATTACATTATTCAATTATGACACTTCCAATGCAAATTACATTACCTAATTATGGTACTTTAAATGCAAATTACATTATTCAGTTATGTCACTTTAGATGCAAATTACCTTAATTAGTTATGCTACTTTAAATGCAAAATACGTTATTCAAGTATGCCACATCAAATGCAAATTACAATAGTTAATTATGTTACTTTCAGTGCAAATTACGTTATTCAATTATATCACATCAAATGCAAATTACGTTACATGATTTTGTTACTTTGAACAAAAATTACATTATTCCATTATGTCACTTTAGATGCAAATTACCTTAATTAGTTATGTTACTTTAAATGCAAATTACATTATTCAATTATGACGCATCAAATGCAAATTACATTACTTAATTACGTTACTTTAATTGCAAATTACATTATTCTGTTATGTCACTTTAGATGGAAATTACGTTACTTGATTTTGTTTCTTTAAATGCAAATTATGCTATTCAATTATATCACTTCAAATGCAAATTAACTTACTTAGTTATGTTACTTGAAATGAAAATTACTTTATTCAATTATATCACATCAAATGCAAATTACGTTACTTGATTATGTTGCTTTAAATGCAAATTACGTCATTTAATTATGCTACTTCATATACCAATTGCGTTTTTCAATTATTTCACTTCAAATGCAAATAATATTATTTTATACATCAGGTAAGATACCAGCTTAAAGGAGGCATGGCATTGCAAGGTTAATGTATGCATCGTCAGACAGTGGACAGGGAATGATCTGCAAAGCCTTTGCAATTATGCACAACACCGATGGCGATGTAAAGAGGATGCAACCAGAGCACCTAGGGGGCTAGCATTAGGCGTGATGATGCTGGCCGAGATGAAGTAGGAGAATGTCTTGCCGTAGGCTAAACTTGGTTCATGTATGCGGAGAGGAAAGTAGGGAAATGAAACTTAAGAAAAAATTCAATAATAAAAAGGCATACTAGGAAAATATAGGGGAAGCCGAAGGTAAAAGATGGAGTGAGAACGAAAATAATGTGTTTGAGGAGGCAGATAGGACATTAAAGAGTTGATAGAGACTAACCCATACACTAAATTTTTGATGGCATTTTTGGATGAATTTAAATGACCATTATTTCATGACGTGGTACACCTCCATGTATCTCGGTAGCCCCTCGATAGTTGATCATCTTGAGGACCCAACCTTGAATCAAAATATGTCGACCCTCAACACTTGGACTTAGCCTCGTTTTCATGTGTGTTGTTACCTGTTGCTATTAATCAGTTCTTGGTTTTCATTCTTCAAGTTCTTATTAGTACATGTTCAAACGCACAGTTAATGACTGCTTTAGGTGACAACGGCACTTTGATCAGCGATGTACAAAACCAGTTTCATAGGTACGAATTATTTATGTTCAGTGCTCATAAGGTCATTAGTTCATGTTGGGCGTAATTTGGTAACCATCTTGGAATTGCAATGAAGACTGAAAAAGTATTTACTTTTAAAGGTAGTGGAGTAACTGTGTTGCGAGCTGTTTTCATCGTTAAACACGCGATTATCCTTAGATTTAGTAGCCAGTTGCTTAAATCTTGTTGCATTCGTTGTCTATGTTGACGACAGTAGCCCAGGAAGTGTTTGTTATGGTCGTACAATCAGTGCAGCAAATTGATACGAAGAAGTTACTGTGAGCTGAGTATGACGGCGTAGGTTTCAAAGGACTGCAGAGTATGGCAGTTTCCAATGTGAGTGTGTTAGTGAAAGAGCAAAATTCCAAGTGTACAAATGTGCATATTGATGTAAGTGTGCACTATGCTCTGCTGTGCCTACACTAAACCCACCATCTTTGCCAAGTGAGCCAGGCAATATTCCCAAAGATATCTCAGGTGTCTACTTGCCATTCTTGTGCTACCTTACAAAGTGGTAAATACACTCTAGTTCATGATGTTTTGTATCGACATTTGCTTTAAGTCTATTACACGCAAGGTTGTTTCCAATAAGACAATGGATTCCAGTGTGCATTAGACTCCCCAACCAATCTCTGATTAGATTTACATTGTAGTAGAAGTTGACAGAATGCTAGGTCATGGTACTATTGTTAGCAATTTAGTTTTTCTATGTGGTCCTTAATAAGTGCAAACACAGATTGACTACAAAGAAACATAAGACTGTGTCATAGATTAAAAATTATTGTCCAAGAAAAATTAGGTCAACAAGCATTAGAAACTATGGATTTCAACATAAAGACACTTAAACAGAGACCTGCTTGCCTGACTTAGTCACAATGGTGATTGATTACATTTATTGTACTTCTTTCCATGCGGTTGCATCGGAGGTTCTTATGGGAGTGGTTTCAAGTTCCTTACCAAAACATGCAGAAGGATTGCCTGCCAGTTGCTGGGTGTTTTCACCAGAGCCTGTTAATTAACTGAGGTGTGACCCTTCACTGCTGGTACCAACCTTGTCTAACTAGGGTGACTGGTACTTGGAACCATATTTTACAGTGATAAAGTCTTATTCTGCCCCCTATAACGGATTACTTTCATGATGACACTGATCATAAAGTCCTGAGGACTTAAGGACAGATAGTCCAATTGTCTGCTAACCTGTCATGTATGTTAACAATTGCAATTGAGTATGAAACATGACAGTTGAAAGTTGGTAGGTGTAGACAGGAGCTTTATCATGACATGAGTCATATGCTTTTTATGAGCTACATTTCAAGAGATACTTCTCCCATCATCAGGCTCAGTTGGTAGGTGTTTCTGGTGCATCATTGACATTATAACGTACATTTAGGAACTAATGAACCCTTCTACAAGACGTGGTATCAGGTTTTACTTATCCATCACCATGGTGTTGTAACATAGTGTTCCCAGCAATTGGATGTTTTGAACACACCTAATGCAACAGCCATTTCCAGGTCTGTTTATGCTATCACAAGCAAAGGTACTAGGCTTTATTCCTTTGGTGCAAAGCAAAGCCCAAATGCTTACTCCTATTTGACAAACTAAACTTAAATGCATGTATCTAAGTATTAACACAAGAAAAGGTTTTCTGTGTTATGAATGAGAAGAGAACATGTAGTTAAATTAGATAGATTTTAACAGATCTAGATGTGCTCTGAACAGATTTCAGTTAAAAGAAGAGCTCAATTAGTATGTATAGTACAGAAACGATGATATCATCTTTATTTTTTTGTTTTAAGGTAATATAGACTTTAAAGATGAGATCTGAAAAAAATGCTCAATGGATACATTCATTCATCAAGAAAGAATCGAATTATGATGTCAAGAAGGCAAAGGTTGTTGAAGCAATTGTGATCAGTACAGATACTGATGTGAACCGCCATGCATTCATGTACACAAACATAACTGGTACATCTTCTTATTACAAATGCCAGATTTCTGATAAGGAATGCATTATTTATGCATTGCTTGCGTTGGATGCCGAAGAGAAATTAAGTAGGTAAGGTAGTCTATTTCTCACTTTTTTATTTTGAAGTAAAATTTTTTATTTTTTTTCTTATCATTAGTTTCATTTGGTCTGGTTGACTGTGTACATTTAACTAAAAATCAGTACAAATGAAAGACGTTCAACTGTGTAGCTCGTTCATATATATGCATCTATATATTTCATTCACTTATATTTTTATTTGATGCAAAATCAGTGTAATTCTCACATTAAATACTTTTTAGGAATTTATATTTAGTGTAAGATAAACTGTCATGGTAAGCAACATGCAAAATATTAAATTTCTTTAAAAATTGCATTAATTCTTATTTGTAACCATGGCAGGATGGTGCAGGATGGTTCTATGCCAGAGTGAGAGGATAAGCTGTCATTACCTTAGCTTGCTCTCTTTCCCTCTTCAATATCTCATTTATACTTCTATCCTTTGTATTTTTGCAATACTACTGCCTATTAGATTTGTCATTGTCGGGCAAGTTTAACTTGTTGGTTTCTACTCTATCCTGACAACTCATAGAGGAAAAAAAGCGGAACAGTTCTCCCTTTATTTCAAGTCCATGTTGTATCCAGAGAGTACTTTATAGTAAATTGCCAAATTCCTTGGAATGACATGATACCTTGGCACCTATATTTGTTAACCAAGGGGTACAGTTTGTTGCATGCCTTGTGTTGTTGTTTATCTCAGAGGAAAAATGTGCCACACAGACTCTTTGACAAAACAATAGCAAAGGATGTATTTTTAATGCATGTAACAGACAAAATGGAACAGCAGAAACTTTGTTATCAAACTTGCTAATTTGCATTTCTGGTTGAAGAAATGAATGGTTAGCAGCAGAGATTTTAGGTGTTAGACAACACATAGAAGAAAAAGATGTGGAACAGAGGAATGTTGAAAATGCGGCATGACCTGCTCTGTTATATTTTCTCTGTTATTGGCAGGGACAGATTTACGGGGGCATGTAGAGGGTGTGACACTCCCCAAATATCTTTGTGCCATCTGGTAAATTTTGTTTGATTCGGTAAATTTTGTTTGATTCGGTAAAAAGCTTTCTTGGTGGTCAGTAGTGATTAAATGATGCCATGTTTCTTCCTAATTTATCTTCTTGTGGAGTCAGTTGCATTTTCTCTTTCAATGAAAAAAATTGCTTGAAATAGAATTGGCTTTTGGATGTTATGGGACTGGGATCGGTATCTTATTTTTAGCCTCATTTGTGTAATGCAACCTGGGAGGAGCGGCTTATTTTTTGAGACATCATATAAGTGATTTAAATTCTTAATAGAGAGGGGGCTTAAAAGAGAGGTGGACTAATTCAAAATATATACAAGTTGTTGAATGCTGTAATTCTGCTTGCAGTTTGATTCCTTTTGACCTACCAGAAATGCTGACATAGCTTGAGCTTATAGGACATTTGCAGTGCAAATTTTTGAAGTTTACTCCAGCTGGTAATGGAATTTAGACAATGGACGTCCAGCCCCAGAACTCGTCAAAGCAATATCAGATGAAAGTTTATTGATTTATATTTTAGAGAATGAACTTGAAAAAATTGACGTAACATATGTAGAGAAATTAAACAATCTGCAAGTGACTGAGCAGCAGATTGATTATTCAATTAGCAAGGCAAACAAGGATTGTTTGATTGAAGAAGAAAAGGAACGCTTACAAAACAGGAGAGTTGTAGCTTTGTCGCTTGATGTCTGCAAATATCTGGGGAGGCAAACCCTTGCTTTTTGTGGTAGACGGGATGACTCACAGGGAAACTACCAGCAGCTTGTTACATTTTTGTCTCGGTGGGTTCCTTTATTGATGAATGGATTTCTAGCAAGGGTATGAGAAAATACAAAGTTGCCTAGTTCAGTAAGACCTCACAAAATGAGTTTACTGATGTTATTGCTTATGAAGCCCGCTATGATATTTGCAAGAAGGTAAAAAATGCAAAAATGTTTTCCATAATGGCAGATACTACACCAGACATGAGTCACATAGACCAGATGTCTTTGATAATCGAATATGTAACTGAGGAAAAATGATATTATGCAGGCAGACCGAAAGACAATCTGTGATGCATCAAAAGTGTTGGCTGGAAAGAGATGCTTGTATCCCCATCCTAGATAGCATCAAAAAAATACGTAAACTGGAATATGAGATACTCAGATATCTTATGCATTTCTTTTTGTAAGAAAATCATTGGGAAGTGCTAAGTAGCTAAAGAGCTCTTTGTATAGCTAAATTTTTATATCTTTCAATTAAAATTCAAGGATCCTTTTCACATCATTTTGATGTATGAGAGGGGGCTCCTATCTCTATTTCCTTAGGCTTTAGGCTGGACAGCTGTGCAAGCACAGTAAATACTACAATAAGGGGCTGGTCTGCTGGTAATACTGTGTTTTAACGTCCATAATCTATCCCTTTACCCCTGAGTGCTTAGTAGGGAAGCATTATGTAACATTTTTTAAGTCCTTGGTATGACCTGGTCTTGGATTCAAATCCATGAACCAAATAAACAAACAGGGTATTGGATAACCAAATAAACAAACAGGACTTACAATGACCAAGACAGCCATGCTAGTGTCCAAAATTAAAATTTAAAAGGCATTGAAGGTGAATTATAATGGCTGTTTGTAACAGTCCTGGCAGGTTGACTTTGTAAATTTTGTTCTCTTCAAAGGTCCTTGATGCCTGCAAAGGACAACAATATCTCAGATAATGTTCATTATGGTTTTAGTGTATACTTTTGATTCTCTGTGAGATTTTCTTACAAGTGTTAAGGATATTCCAGTTGAGACATACATCAATCATCATACATCAACCTGAACTGCTTTGTATTACGTATTTTCAATAATCTTTGTTTGGTAGTATTCAAATTTGACATTAAACTTTGACTGTATTTATGGCTGTCATCATTACATAATTTTGGAATTAACACTAAGCAGAGATATAAAACCATATTTGGAAAGGTGTGATATTAAAATATTGCAGAAAAGGGTGTTTCTGCAACATAAAAGGGTATGGTTATGAGGTATTTGGGGACAAGACCTTTTAAGTCTCCTTACCAACCTAGACTGGCACTACTACTGAGGGTAAAAGGCTCAACCATTGGGTCTAACATTTATTTATGGCCATATGATTCCAGAATGTGGTAATCAATGCCGATTTGGAGTGTTTACGTAGCTTCTAGTTATGGAGGATCAGATCAGTTGAGTCATAGGATGCCCTATTGAATCATTTATGAAAAAGAAAACTTACCAATTTTTTTGTTACAATTTATAGCCAATATGATAAAAGACTTTGAACATGAAATTGTTTAGCTGAGTTTACATTCATAATTTTCCTCTTATTGTTACATTCGTTTTTTTTAGAACGCGTTATCGACCTTGCATGAAAGTTTTAAGACTCTGTCACTTAGATAGTTTCAGACTTTTTAATTTCTCATAATGTCTTATATCTTTACAACTCTTATTGTTTGTGTATCAGGTTAATTCAGCTTAAGAGGATTGCTCGACTAAAATGGTCAATTCTAAAATTAAAGGATTATTGTGTTAGGACAACATTTTTAAGGAGTAATGATGACACTGAAGAAGAGGTAAAAAATATTTTCATTGTCTGCTTTATCTTTTGTTAGTGTTGCTCTTTCCCATCTCAGCTGCAGGAAAGGTTGTTATTGAACATGGGATTGAAATATATGATTATTGTTTTGCAAGATGAAGATAAGTATGATGATGACAATGATGATGATTATAAAAATATCAAATTTTTATAGCAAGTTTTTCGTCCTTCTTAAAAAGTATCAGAAGGTGTAACCTAGTAATTATTAAGTTGAAATTACTTCTCAAAATCTGGAGTTGTGCAAGTGAAGGCCATATGTCCACATTTTAAAGTTTATATTTTCCATGGTGAGAATTACATGTAAAGCAAGGCTTTGTGTATGTAACTCATAGCAGTTAACAGTGGAGAAAGGCCTATCTCAACCTCCAATAAAGGAAAATGAAATCAAGGGAAAAGTGATACTCAATTCTGTTGGAAGGTTTTGATACAGGCTAGCTTCAAGCTCACCTTAAGACTTTCTTTTCTGCATTGCAGTGTCTAGAAAGTATCACAATCTTTGGATGCAGTTTATGCCATGGACAACCACATATACCCTAGGGTATTAAAGACATAGTTGGAATTATTGGTCGAGATATCAGTTGCAGACACTAGGGAGGCAGTCACCCTCATACGTATTTGAGATTCAAAGTCGAAAATCCAGTTTGAGTAGACCTGGAGTAACTTCATGTGTCATCATTTTTTGCTTTCTACAAAAATTTTTGTATTGTTTGAAGAGAACAAAGTGATAATCAGGCCTTGTAAGAAATGCATTAGAATATACTGACAAATGTTAACATTAACAACACAAATACTAATTACAGTAGAAGCAAAATAGTTGATTCTCTTGAGTCTCCTCATGCAAGCTAGGAAAGAGCAACAGCTCTTTTCTTTTGCTGAGCCGGGTGGTTAAGAATGTTCTCTAAATCAGGAGATTTTAGAATATCTTTGTTGACTGACAGAAGCATGAAGTTGCTAGCTCGAGATGAACTTAACGAATTCCAAGCATAGGAACTTGATTCATTGTTATACTTTGTGTCTTTGTCTACTAAAAATATATAGTGTTACGTCCTGTGTTTGTCAAATGTTGTATAAAATTGGTTGTGACAATATAAAAATAACGTTTGCAACCATTATCCTTTGGTATTACTAAATTTCTGCTCCCTTCAAAATTCAACATGAAATTTCAACAGAGATTAAGGAACTTTTAGCACTGAAAAAGTCTTATGAAATTAAAAGGAGTGAAGTATGACCTTTTGAATGATGAACTTTTATTGTATTATTGCATTTATTTGCCTCCTTCAATAATAAACTAAGTGTCTGCCACTGACATTTATGCTAAAAGTGAGATGCCCTCGTAATGCAATTTTACCTTTCCATATTTATTTAGCTATCCTTCAGCCCAATTATTGTGGTGGAAGATTTCAAGTTAACCAGTAGAAAGGCAGGAGAGCTTGGTGACCCCATAGATGTATTAGCATTTGAAGATGTTAAGCGAGTGGTTGCCAAGCGACAGAAAAGAACTAGTTACAATTACATGTTCAAAGAGGAAGGTAGGAGCAGCAAGGATTGTTTTTAGAAAATTTTGTTATTTAATTACACAGTCTTAATTAATTGCATATTTTCTTTATGTTTTTGCTATGTCTTGTACAGGCATTTGATGTTTTAAACCAGGTGTAGTGTCTATATGTCTTAGCAACTTTGAGTATATCAACCTGTATACTGTAGCATGCAATTTTCTAGGTCTGTAGCTAGTCCATTGTTATTATTATTATCATAATTTCTGATACTCTCAAGACTGTTCTTATATCCTGGTAAATGAGCTCCAATAGCGGATCACAACTAGTGGTCTTAGG
>JANTCA010079655.1:0-14684 GCA_024741275.1 Chironex yamaguchii
ATGCCGCGATCGGCTTTGTTTGCCCCTTCAACTTGTTGCTATGCGCGGTTGTTAAGGCGAACCGAAAAGGTCTATTTGATTCTCATTACTTTAAAGATAAAAAGAAACAATTAAATCCATGTAACAACACACTTGCCTGTATTTCACTTGTAATACCCTGATAATGATGCTTCGCGTTTTGTTCTCTATGTCTGGCTGATCATAAGACATCACAAGCATCGGATTTTCTAATTTATTCATCATCCACCTAGAGGCCTTGAAACTCTGCGCATGCGTTGAGACATCAGGTTTTATCTTTTTATCGATCTGTCAGCAAGTTAAAGCTGCATTAGTTTGAAGGCCGTTAAAGAATAACAGTGAAATGTGATTTCCTTTCTTCACTTCGACTTGTTTTTACCTGAAAACTTCAATTAGCACCTTACCGTATCATCTTTCTGGTCACACTTCACAGTACAAATTTGTTATGAGAACGCTACATTGTCTCGCCCTGAAGCAGGGAATTTTAAAAGCAGATACGCATATTTTGCTTTGTTCCTTTTTCATCTTATACCAGCTTTTGATTTAGAAAGAGGCTAGTTGAAACCAAGGTGAAGGGTTTTGTCCAAGGTGGTTTGGTCAGTGGTACAGCGGAGGTGAGGCTGTTACTTGGCTTACTTTCTGTGCTCCCTATCGTTTCTCGAGAGGCAAATTTGCAAACAATCGCGATGTGCTTTTTCAGTTCTCGAAGTGTCAAACTCTTGAAAGTGCCGGTATTTAGTTCCTAGTATGAGACTACTATTTTTGTTGGATTAAAAATTAGCTTATATTGTCAAAGTGATTATTTTTCGGATCTGTTCATCCACGCAGTCTGTGTACTGTTATCTAAACACGAATCACAATGGACAATTTCTGTGTTTCCAACATTAAAAATGGGCACAATCATGCCTTAACTACTGTAAATCAACTATGGACGATTGTATTTCAAACTTGTTGCTCAGTTGCTATGATACACTGGGATATACGAACTTCCTTTGGACAATAAGCAAATCGTTTAACAAACAAAAATGAGTTCACTGTTATCTATTTTACAGTAACTGCGAAAGGAGCATTTCGTCTTGTAAACGCTGTTAATTGTTCCCTAATGTGTGTTTTGCGCCTTGTAAGCCAACCTGATGTTGACAGACAGATTGACAACAATAAAAGCTCGAGATGTTGCCACTTGAGTAACTTCTTTAGTTAATTAAACCAAACGAGCTTCATAGTCAAGGTTTAACTTCTCGGCTTTTGCAGCTTGAGATCTTTGCACAGGAATTAACGATAAAAATTTACGTCTTCTTTTATCATGCACGTCGTGGCTTTAGTTCTTAATTCGTTCCTTTAATTTTGCGTGTGTACCTTCTCTTTAGATTCACCTTCTTTTGATTCACCCGTTAATAAATACCAAGCAATGGGATGCTGCAGCAGTAATCTAGCAAACCAAGTAGCCATTCAGCCAGAAAACCGAATACAGCCGGCGCCGGTAAAGGAAGAAAAATCCTCTGGATTATCTAATAGAGACATTGAAATAATACAGGCAAATTGGAGTCTGGTATCGACTGATCTTCAAGGTCACGGGAACACGTTATTTAGAAGGTATTTACTTAATGATTATCAATCCATGTTAGGTGTCTTTAATTTCTGATTATTTATAATTTGAAATACATAGTGACGACTAGACAATTGGAAAACATGTTGGTAGACTTTTTAAGCGCACGTTCTTTACAATTCACTAATTCACCATCTATCTTCAGAGCATAGAATCAACAGTTATTGTTCTTACCACCATTGCAAGAGATAGGTGATTCCAGGATAGTGAACCTCTGCACGACTTCATGTTGCGCCTAACGAGGACCTTAAAAGTCAAAAGTTTCTTTTTAAAAGGATAGCGGTTCCTTTTCAAAAGGGTAGTGTAGATATGAACTGTATGTTTCATTGAATTGGGCTGTATTGTAGAATATAGGGGATAATGACTATTAGCTGTTTCACATTCATGAGATTTGGTGTGTACTCTACAGATATCAAGGAGTTCTTAGCCAATTTGATCCCATCAACCATCAGAGACAATACCTTACGAAGCTTACGTTTAATCACCGCTTGACAGATACTTGAACACAAGTGAGATGTATGTCACTTCCCTTGTTGGCATGTTTACTGAAATGTTCAGAAAGAAATGTGTCATAAAGTGCCGTACTTAGCGGGGGGCAGTTGCCCCCCAGAAATTTAAGGTTTTTGATAAGGACTTCTGAAGCCATAAAGAACTATCCCACAACTTATCATATGGCGGAAGATGTCACCTAATCAAATAAAACACACTTTCGAATGTGCCTGAAAGTTTTATATTTTTCTCCGCTGAGTACTTCCGATAGTAGTTCTAGAAAACTGTTTCTGAAAATGCATAATAGCGTTTATCCAGCGCTAGCAAATAGAGATTCGATTCTATTCACTTTACTACCGTCCATAATTTGGTCAACGTATTTCAGACAGAACGCATCTTGAGGAATGATACGAATTAATTTCTGCTCAAATCCAAGATTTATTAATTTAAGATTTTGATGAAGCCAAATCCGAAAAAATTCCAGCAAGCTCCAATAGCATCATTTACAGTTCAAAGCACATCAAAGAAGAATCAGCAAAGGTAAATTGAAACAGAGTTATTTCTTTTCTTTAGAAGGTATTGGGCCTTTTTTATTCTGCGTGATTTTCTTGAGAAACTGCCCGTGAGTTTCAAACCTGTTTTTAAAGATCTATTGCTAACCATAGTCCTTCGTGGTGGGCGCCAAAGTCAACTTTCGTATTATCTGAAACTTGAAAGTCCTTTTTGGTCTAAATTCTTTTTGTCTCTCTTTTCATTCCCCATGCAAATGGTCAGGGTTGGCAATGGGTCTTTAATGCCATCCGTCGAATTTTAAAACTAGGACGGTACTGTTAATTTTCTTTAGGGGGGGAGGTGTATGCTTTTCAATCGGCTTTAGAATGAAATGTTGGAAGGTTTCTCAAAGGATGCGAAAAAAAAAAATTGCTGAGTTTCTCAACATTTTGTTTGTCTACCAGAGCTTTTCATAAACCAGTATCTTAAAAACATGCCTCCAGTAATATGCTCTATGAAGATCAAGAAAACGTTCTTTTCGAGTGAAGTGTATGGTTGACATATAATTGCAATTGTGTTCGAGACGTCCACAGTCAAACAAAGAAATAACAATAATGCTGAAATTCGCATCGAATCTTTCGCTTTTTTGTTCTTATAGCAACGAAGTTGAAACTTCAACAAACGATAAAGTGGTACCCAAAGCAGTCGCTCCCCTTCCTCCGATACACCAGTGCAAATAGACTTTGTGGATGCTAATGATCCTATTTTGTTTGTTGGAAGAAGGTTAACAGAAGATGAGAAGTTCTCACTACTAACATCAACGCTTGTCTTGCTCAAAGGCTACAAAACTGAATCTATAGGTGGTAGATGATTTCAAGAGTCTCGGACCAAAGAGAGGCCATGGTTGAGTTACAGCGTTTGAATGCTCGTGATTCACAGGGGATGCGAATTCATTCCTTCTCCTCATGAAAAGAAAGCTAAGTGGAGAGTAAACAATGAATGAATGAATGAATGAATGAATGAATGCATGAATGAATGAATGAATGAATGAATGAATGAATGCATGAATGACTGTGTATGTACATTTTAGGCTGGACTGAGAGGTCGCATCGATACTTTTAAGATGTTCTATTCTTTAGCTAAATTTAGGTTGCATTCAGCATTCAGTTGATTCAGGACATCTGGTAGTTAGATTGACGACTGATGTGTACAGAGGTTATGTTTTATTTGTGTTTTGTTTGTACAATTCAAATGTGAAAAGGGATTTTTGTCCAGTCCTTTCTACAGTAGGATTGATTAAATGAGCAAAGCCGACAGAACGGGTGGCTGTCGGACTTTCCAAGAAACTTACAAAACCAAACCATATGAGTAGCCACTTTGTGACTAGATACTTCTTACCTGTCTTTGGATTTACATGCTTTCTGTGAAACGTCTAGTCTAATTCAAGCATATATTTAAACAACTTAAACAACCTGAACAATTAAACAACAGGAGATTGTGGAAGCTACCCGCCAGCAGTGGCGTGAACAGCTGACATGATGATGATGATGATGATGATTTAAACAACTTGTGAACTTGTAATTCACGAGATATTGATTCTGTTTTTTCGCGTATAAAAATGTGTTTTCTGGTGATATAAAGACGACGGTCACAAAAAAATTTCCCCCAATTCCCCCACCGCTGAAAATATCCTGTGTACGGCCTTGGTATCATTGTAGTTTTGAATATGGAAGGAAAATGCATAATTATCCCTCATTCACTGCACTGCTGACAGTCTGTCACTCCTGCTGCCCCTCCCATTCCCTTAGTATTATTTTGTCTGTTTAAGAATAGAACTTTCCAGTACAAACAATGTTCTTTGTACCATTGAGGGGCCGTTATTATTTGGGGCCTCTAGCTTTAGCCTAGTCAACCCCCCTTAATTTGCCACTGAGTATAGAAAGTTCAAACCTATGTCTTCTGGCGCAACTCATTCAGCAGCATCTGTTCTTAACATTTTGATGGAAAAGATTAACTAATTAGGTATAAGACGGCTGACAAATGATATTACGATTTGCTTGATAATATCATGGCTTGTGTTTTATCAATTACGTCAGTCCAAAAATTCTGTTTCTAAACCAAAATTCCGAAAATGACAGAATTGTTCAGAACATATCCAGAATCCAGATGTTGATCCAAAAACAAAATATTTGATCCTTGCGATATAGCTGATCTATGAAACTGCATGAAAGAAAACCCATTAAAACGTACTCAGTTGTGTCACTAACACACAAACAAACACACATGCAGAGAAACCAATGCAGCCACGGCCACCTTGGCAAGGTATTAAAACCCAACCTTGAAAAGACAACAGAAGAACAGCCTTAGAAAATAGTAAAAACCGGATACAATCCTAACACTTTCTTTGGGTTTTATTTGATTTCTGACTGTACAGTTTGATCGCAATGTGAGAAGTTCCATTCCACCAACTGGCTTAACATTGAAAGTATTATGTTAGTGTTGTTTTTGTTGGTTTGAGTTGAGTATTTTCCTTTCCCCTCTAGGCTATTTGAGCAACATCCTGGGATGATGGAATTGTTTTATTTCGCAAATGAAAAAAATTGTGATTTGGAAGAAGTGATGCAAGACCCTAGGCTTCATGGACATGCACTCAATGTTATGAATACAGTATCAGTGGCAGTTAGTTCTCTTCACGATCTCCCTGAACTTGTTCCTGTACTGAAAAACCTTGGTGCAATTCATGCAAAATTCAAACTGAAACCTGAACACTATGAGGTATGTACAAGTTACCGTTACATCGAGTAGATTCCAGAGTACTTGTGACAATCAGTGTCCGCTGGGAGGTATGCGAAAGCAATCCCCCCAACGTTCGGTGAACGATGTCCATCAGGATTCCTTCAACGCTCCATTTTATAGAATAACTGTCACGAAATTATCAAATTTCCTGATCTCTAGTGGCACGCACGATATCGGAAGATGCATTTCTAACCAAAGGGTACGATTTCAAAAATGTTTTGGGGGTGGAGTCTGTTAAATTCGTGCCCCCCCCCTATTTTGTATACCTTGGCTACGCTGCAGGTGGCTATAAAAGACGTTGTATGAATAGTTTATACTTCTCATCATAATAGACACCCTGCTTTTGTTTCTGTTCTGTCAACATATAGGATTCCAGACTTCTACAACAACTCTTAAAAATTTCTTTTTGCTTTCGGTGGTGTATCGTCATAATTTGAGCGTAAGCGTAGGAAACCTCATTGTCCAATAGACAATACCATGCTTTTGGTGTTCTAACTATCATTATATTTATTAATTGCATTCTTGGAGAGGTTTTGTTTTTTTTGTTGAGATCTGCAAAAAAATTGGTATAGCTAATAGTCTTAATGTACTTTTATAACATCCCAGTGTTTCACAGAGTAAATATAACCCCATTATGATCTGTAAATTTTCCTACTGATTTTTGACGTCATGATTGTCGTCATCTTCTCCATCTTCAGGGCTTAATTCCATTTTGATGGAGAGAACTTCAATGTTCGGCTCTGGCAATCAGCGAAACACGCTATAAAACTAAATCTAAAACTTCGTTGCATTTTAGGCAGTTGCATCAGCATTACTTTGGACATTGGAGAAGGGGCTTGGAAACCAGTTTGATGATAAAGCAAAAAGGGCATGGGCCTGTGTCTTTGACGTCGTTGCGAAAAACATGCGTGAAGGAGCATGTGAAGTGGAAAAACAAGAATTTGTGGAAGCAGGGGAAACGAGGTCAAAGTAGATTATTTTATTTGGAATATGTCGAGGTTTTCAGAATTAATCCAACTTCTCAGTGGAAAGCTGTAAAGAAATTTTAAACTTACAATTCAGATGACAACGTTATTTCGCACGGAATGTAAAAATGAACACCTTATCAGCGACAATGATATTTTGTACGTAATAACGAATTTGCCGTTGCAGCTTTCAAGCACGTACGAAAACATTGAAATCCACGTATGAAATGGAAAATAAAATAAAAAGCAACAACGCCTTCGATTAAATTACAGCAAAATCCAACTTATACACGTCCCCGATTTTACGTACCAAGCTTATAAAACCACACAGTGTGTTACATCGGAGAGGTTTCTGTTTTTACACAAACCTCTCCGATTGGAACTTCTCCCAGATGTATACTCATAGTACTAAATTGTGGATTTTTCTTCACGTTACTCTTTCAGGAAGTATATTGTAAAAAGGTTTTATTCACATTGTTTGGATCATGACACTGTTTATTTGCTATTTATGTCATTGACCTTCGTCATATTCCGGTTGAAACATTTAAGTAGTAATGACGTCCACTACTGGTACAAATGTAGAGGCTGGCATTCGCTTTCATCTTTGTTTGTATGTATCCTTTGCAACGTTGGATGGTAAAGGAATTTTAGAACATATCCAACAATGACCTAACTGTTAATTTGTTGGTACATCAATAACATTATCTGCTTGGCCAAGAGTATTCTTAGACTCCAAAATACACATCAGCTCCACTTCAATACAATACTCTTATTAACAGATTACGTCTTCCAAACTTATAGCAATGTACACAGCTTAGTTATTTTTGACTCTGTATGCAGCTTTGCTTTGCAATAAAATGTGGACTTTCTACCTTCAAGTTCGACTTATCTTAATGTAGCAAGACGAATGTCGATCAAATCGGAAACAGTGAAACGCTGACTTTGATAACCTTAACAACCGCGTCTCGTGTAAGACTGGTACCAAGTTCTGCGACGTCGACCCTGGAACTCTAGGGATTTTTACCAGCAAATCATAACAACTTTCGTTTAAACTGTTTAGGGCCGCTTTAACTTTTTGATATCAAAAATATCCATAGTTTTATGGTCCAAAGTGCAGCTGCATTCTCAGGCGGTTGGGGCCAGCTTTAACGCTAAAAAGAACAGAATTTTTTAATTGGAATATATTTATTTGGTTTTGCGATTGTGGTGTCTGTTCACCAGGGCATTTTTTCCAGTGTGTTGAACTTTCGGTTTGTGTAACAAACTTGACACGTAGGCTACTTGCGTTCAGAATGAAATGGCTTTAAAATTTGTTATGAAGTTCGCTACCCATCTGGGTGAGACCTGCTGCTGAGAGGCGTGTGGCTGAATATCCTGGTTTTACAGCAAGGGTGAACAGCGGGGAGGGGGGAAAGAATTAGGTCTTCATAGGGTAAGGCATCATCTCAATGTTCATTTTTAATGCACCATGTAAAAGTAAATTTTGATTTGTCAAATCGACATTGTACTTAAATAAATCACGTGGTTGTCGTGCTGCGGTCTGTATACAATTCCTGTTTCTTTACGGCTAGAGTCTTCGCTGCAGCATAGTAAAACAATCTAGTCCCCAAAAAGCAATATTTAAAATGCAGGTAGAAACAGATCAGACAGCCAATTAACAGTAAGGACATGAGCATAGTCTTCTGTTCTTACCTTGTATTTCACGAAAAAGCTTATCAACATGAATGGCAGCATTTCTTAGTTTTAGGTACTAATCAATATATGACAAATAATAATCGATCGTTATTTGGGTGCTGATAACGATTCTGTTTTTTCATGTAATACAAAAACCATTGAAAAAATCCCTTGACTACGTTCTCTCAAATTTTCATAGCTCTAGTGGGTGCAAAGGTTGAAATATCAATGAGTTTAGAAAGTAGTGATTAAAGAAAGATAACCGGTCCCAACTTTTATAACTATAAAACCAGGTATCGATAAGGTATCTTATTCTGCTACCCTTTCCACATCATTTTAGAAGAATTTAATTTAAGATATGTCTCCCTGAGTACCCGCTAGTATTACTGTTATTTTCTTGAATAATCTTGTAAATTTAATCTAGGGGAGAAAATATTTATTTTTGTTATTTTTGCTGTACTATTGCTCCACAAAACCTTTTGCAATATCGACATAACACGGATGTTCTAGTGTCCAGGTTCCTCATACACGTCAAAGGTTTGTGTTTGGACCCACTTCCTTTCGATGATCAGTTTAAGTCCAATCGACCGCTCTTTCTTAAGCACCTTACGAGGTTCACAAATTATCCATGGAAATCAAATTTGATGGCCAAGAATTAGGCGAGAAGCCAAAAATTAAAAAAAAATGTAGGTCTGTTGTAAGTCTCCCATTACCATTAATACGTCGTGCTTGAACCCCTTTACAATAACAACTATGGTAGCGTTCAGATGCATTAGCTTTCTTCAACAGAGAGAAGGAAGTTTACAAAGAGAAAAAGCTCACTTCGTACCTTTACGTTTGAAGTGTTTTTCTAAGCATTCTCCTTTATCATAAAACTTAGACTCCAGCCGCTACATTGTTGATCTTCCTTCAAGTAGATGTTGTAACAAGTGTCACTCTTTTCATACTTCAAAGTAGAAAAATATTGACATTGTGGGTAGTTTTTCTGATCAGCTATGCCTTGATATGTTGCAATTTGTGGGACTGACTGAAATTTCGCGCTCTTTACTTTTCAAACAAACTGACCATATATTCGTTTTTGGTACTAGATTGTACTGTTTGTTACTGTCTTGTAATATCGTTCCTTCTTGATTTTTGACTTCGTTAGTGTGTAATTATAAATTCGATGTCTTAGTTATGTAGTGAACTTAGGAAACATAGAACTAGAGCCAACTCTGGGAGCATTGAATTTCAGATGCTTAATTGTTTAATAATCCAACATATGATCAACTTCGGTTGGTCGCCCCCACCCGGAATGAACCGCTAAGTGGATAACCTTGTCGAAAATAACTTGCCAGTAAGTATAAATCAAGAGCTTGCAAGCGGGATTTTGCGGTGCGTTAAACTGCGGGAAATTTGTTGTACATGGCATGGTCTTGGCAGTATCTTTTGCTAAGGTTTCTTAGCATAGGTTTGAGTGCTCATGCACGGATCATGCAATTATATTAGCTTGTGTTTTTTCTCAAAACATTCCTACTGGCTTGGTGCAAATTTATTATCCCATTCCCGATTTTTACTCTGTACAAAATATGTGTAAACGTTATTGATTTCATTGAGAGTAGTGTAGAATAATAGTTTTATTTGAACAGTAGAGTTAAAAGGTGCCCAAGAAGTTCTTACTTAGCCTTGGTACGGATGATGGTGATGGTTAAATCAAAATGGAAACCTTACCTTTTCTCCTTTTTGTACACTAATAATGTTCTGTTTTTAACAGATATTTGTATTATGATTAAAGATGTTAACACTGACTTTTAAAGAATTCCTCTCGCTAATACAAGTATACCTTAAGTAAGACAATGTTTCTGATTGGATAAAACGTTTGTTTTTTATCTTTTAATCGTTGACGTATAAGGCACACATTGTAGGTATTACTAAGTAGACCTGCCCAGTTACCGAGATAACAGGATTGCATCCAATTCCGTTTACTTGCTTCGTGATTTTCAATAATCGACTTCATGGTGACTCGATCTGCATCTTCTTAGCCGTGGTGTCCTTGGTAGTTTATCGTACACAGCATGGCTACAAATCAGCCTCACTCACTAGGTTGATCCTAGGTTTTTGCGAAAGTCTCGTCCCATTGATCAGGTAGTCTTTAATTTGTTCGTCCGTCGGTTTCCAACAGACGATCGTCTCGAGCAGCGTTAGGAGTGAGGCCTCCCTATCTCAGTCTCCTGATGTTTATCCCGAGAGTCAAATTCTTGTGGCCTGTCTTCTTATAGAAGCCCAAATTGGATATTTTGCTTGGCCAACAGATGTTGCATGATCTTTCTCTTTGCGAAAGGAGTCTGTCAATATCCTTCTGAACAACAGTCAAATGTTGTACTCCTGATGTTGCTGCGTCAACAGAAATCCCCTGTAACTTTATTACTTTTGAGTCTGATGTCTTATTGAGCTCGACTGTTGACTTCTTGCAAACTCATCGACGTCCTTCAGAATCACATCACAGTAATTGTTTGATCAGCAGGCATGTTAAAGAACGTCACTTCTCGGCTATTGTTGTTGATACATGGACTGGTTTTCCTGGCACATTAAAAATTTTAGACCCTGTCGGTCTTCTGGAGGCAAGTTCTTGTACCCGAAATAACATATCTTCTCCAAAACAAATGGGTTTTTGTCATGCACTACTAAATGGTTTTTGGTAGGTCTGGTGTTGTTCGACGCTCCCACCCCGTCTGTGGCAATAGGGAACAAATCGAGCAAATAGTATATAGCCCTGTCAAGCTTCTCATATTGAAGTCAATCTTATTGATGGTGGTTTGAAGCTATGGCTTGAGCTTTTGAAAGTGCTAATGACAAAAGTACACAGGAAGCCTGATATCTTATTTAAAAAAAGACAACACCGTTAATGACCATTTCTTTGAATGTACTTGCTGTCAAATAAAATTTGAAATAATTCCACAAATAGCCACCAAGCGAAGGGTGTAGTTACTTCATGTAATAATTTTAAATACTACCTATCTGTGCGTTTACTTTATAGTCTCTTGTTATGAACTAACTACTAAAGGCGCATTTTTGCTTTTTAGCATAGCTTCTTCCATATTAGACATTTTTGTGAAACTTTTGCTTTCAGAAAGCTGAGCTTGAGTCTGGGGTTTTTAATGTTATCGAACACTATTTATCCAAATGTTATGAGAGTGATGTATATTACTATTGATTTGAATGTGATTTGTTTTCTTTTTCAAATTATTGTAAATAGGATTAATGATTTTTATTGTAGATTTGTATATCAATAAATTTTATTTACCCAACATTGTAATATGAAGGAGTGTTACATTTGCTAAATGTTCCTTTGTTTTTCACTCAACCTTAACTGTATCAATTGATATGGTTTATGAGGGTGAGTCAGGGAACTGATCGTATCTATGTTTGTGTAAGACCTTGTCTGCTTCATAATTATGGTTTAATGTACAAAATGGCTGTTTAAACAAACACTACTTAATCTTAGTGACAGTGTGCTGTTGAGATGCATATGATAGTAACAGTCGTCATTAATCTTTAGTTGACGGCAGGACAGTAAGTTGATAACCTGAGAGAGTTGTTTTAATGTGTCATTTATATTAGGCGTATTGACTTTGTTTGCAATAGAGATCATTCTAAAGTAGTTAAATGTGCGTTGGTTGAGATAATATCAACACAATGCATTTGTAGAGATTTTAATGACCGCCACTTGATGAAGTACTATGTGTACAAATTATAATTATCGTATGTAATGCAGTGGCATTATATTCCCTTTTGATTTAACTATTTCTGTACAACTTGAGTCTATCATGTTTCTAGAATTGTCTCTACCTCGCGCACCACAACTAGCTCCCAGTTGGTCTCCCAAAATGTGCCGACCAATTTATCCAGGGCTTGTTTCACACTTCCTAACTATTTCGATCTTTTTATTTTTTAATCGGTTCTACCTGAACATACTGCCCGTCTGTCTATAGATCTTACGTTGCAAGTTGTTGTTTCGCTCGCATTTGATTTTCAAGGGCACTACGTCTGAAATTTGGAACATAAGACTTACAATGGCAAAATTGGATATCTGAGTTTTATCTTACTAGTGCCAATTTCGAATGATGAATTGATTGTCCCACGGGATGTAACGCAATTTGTGCTTACCATGTACATTCTCCTATCCATGTCCACATTTTCCTGCAGCACTTCCAAACCACGTAATCCATTAAAGGTTAGAAGTGCGGATCACAAGAGCTAAATACCACGGCGAGTCAGTGTGTAAATCAAGGGCAATGGCAGCAGACCAGTGCAGTCAGTAAGAATAAAGCTTCGTGTTATGAAAATAAGAGACATAAAGCTGAAAGACATCCACGGTAACGTTTAATTGAGTTCATATGTTAATATCGGTTGAGGCAAGGTTTACGAGTATTTACACCTTGAGCTGTGAACATGACTCGGTGTACAGTCTAAAGCTTTCCAACTATTACCAAGGCAATATTTGGTTAAACCTTCATTTGTGGTAAATTTGTGGTAAGAGTGAAAAGACAGTAACTCTGATGAAGACCCTGTAATCTCCACATAGGCAACAATCATCTATTTCTTTTGCAGTGAGCATGTATAAAGGGGAGGCACAAGGACGTGTGATGACTAGCTGTAGGATGTGATCCGACGCAAGTGTTTGCTACTTTCAGTCGATCAAGAACAAAGAGAACAAGCAAAAACAAGAGAACCGAGAAAAGTAATATGACAGTATGCTTTAGTGAAGTAGCCTTGTAACAAAGGGGACTGATGGCAAGGATTCGGACAAACTTTGGACCAGACGAACACAGGAGGAAATGATCAGAATAGGACAGCAACAACGGCAAGAGTGGACCTCAAGTGCACTGTCGTTTGTGACAATACTAGAGACCATCACACACTTCTGAGAAACACCTTATCCACACTTTAGGGACCCTTTACCGTCACAGACTAAACTTAAACTTTGACTTCCAACAACCATATGCTCACTTGTTCCTTACTCTCTATGGTTTCAAACTTTTCCTATCCATATGTATGTTTCCTTTACCCTACTTCTTTACCCTATATATATCACCTATGGTATACTTATCCCTCATTCTGTCGCATGACGCCATGTAGGTCGAAAATTCACAAATAGATCGTTGTTTCCTTCAAAGGTCGGTAAAGTTACAAATATATTTTACTTTATGGTTTCGATATTAGTTCATATCGAGTGACAATAATGCAAGCTTGAAGCACTCCTTCCATGCTAGAACCTGTAGACGTTAGACCCACCTCTAACGGCAGCTAACATTTTCCATTATATAGTTGCACTACGCACAGGTGTTTCCTGTAAAATGTAGGTGTTGCAGCATTTTTGATCACTTCTACATGCCTCACAAAATCGACAGCCTTGATGTAGTCGACGAAATATATATAAAGGCCTTGCTACATCTTTATTGCTTTCTTTATCTGATTCTGAAAAACAAACATACCATTTGTAGTATTTTTAATTGCCTATGGTTTTTTGAAGGATGTTATGAAAACAGACATTTTTAGATCATCGCGAATGTGGCCTGTTTCGTTAATTCTATTTCCTTACTTCTCGTTGCAAAGTCAAACCTGAACGCGTCAGGTGTCGTTACAATTTCGATGGAGACCTTGTCAGGCAGGTCCTTGTGTCTTTTTCATTTATCTGAATTTTACAGTGTTTCTCTAACGTGTTTCCTCTTTCGATTTTGCAGCCAAGTGCATGAGATCCATTAACTTCTTTTCATTTCTCATTTCACCGCCTTTGCATTTTCAAATCATACATTTGTCATGGGTGCGTCTAGATGTCTCAACTCAGTTTTCCTATCATTTCTCGTTCGGGGATTGCACAGACGTTTTTCCGTCTAAAACTCCATTTTGTGCTTCTCCCATCCAGAGCAGATAACTATTTGCTCCCCTGATACAAACTTTCCAGCTTCCGTCGGCCGAGTCTAGCACAGAGACGCAAAATGTCGCCTGTCATTTGCTTTACGTCTTGTTTCCGCGTGAAGTCTCATGGCATGCCCTTCATTACAAGAACTCAATGATTACCTTTATTTCATCTTTCCTGCTGTTTGTTTGTGACCATGGTAACATATGGGACAATAAAGCAATAGTCACACATTGCTTTGAGTTGGTTGCATTACATTGACGTAGGTGCCTATTTAGTAAAATCCAACGCGATCCCAGTGGCTCTATTGCCTATTATTGACTAAGAAAATATCTTCATCTCCTCATTTGCCCCCTCCTCACTACTCTAAAATTCATAACTGCGTTTTTGGACCCAAATGCCAGTTGTATGGTGGTGCATGTTATTAGTTGTCAGTGTCAAAAGAAAGAACGATTCATGATGTATTACAAAATACATGAAGTGGCAACAGGCAGTTCAAAATAAATGTGTCATGTATTGGGATAACAAGTTGGTCAAAACAAGTTTATGGCTCATGGCATTTAAGAACAAAACTATTGATCTAATCAACTTCATTGGGAACAGACATTTTCTCAATGGAGGTCCTTGAAATGATCCAGTGGCGTAGCGTCAAGGGAAGCTGGTAATGTGCCGCATGCCCTGAAAAACTTGGCCAAAAATATTTTTAAAAACGCCTTTTTGAAAAAGAAAACAGTTTCTATTGCTT
>JANTCA010079666.1:3729-14684 GCA_024741275.1 Chironex yamaguchii
CTTCATATTTGCCCATTTGGTGTACATCTTCATATTTGCCCATTTGGTGTACATCTTCATATTTGCCCATTTGGTGTACATCTTCATATTTGCCCATTTGGTGTTCATCTCCTTTGCTGACAAGTGCCAGGATCCGTGGCAAGAAGAATTGGTACAAGTTCAAAATTTTCCTTTTTTTTACCATACACGTTGTTGAACGGAGCTGATTCCCATGCCATGGTTGGGGAATCTTCTAGGATGTGAGCTCTTTTTTAGAGTAGGCTCCTGTTACCTTCTCCTGACAATGGTATTTTGGTTGTGGTGACGCGGATTTTAACTCGGAACCACTGGCTTGCAAGATCGTAGTCTAATTCACCAAGATGGCCCTAGCATACACTTGCTGATGGGTGAGACCCGCTACCTCAATTACCTAACAGGGCACGAAATTGTCTTGTAGATATAACAATGAACATAAAATGAGAGAGTAGATCAGTCGGTGGTACGTGCCGCTTGTTTATTGAACCATCCATTATGGGTATGATTAACTTATTAGGTACGGAATGTCTTTTCAATTAAGAGAGAGCGTCACATCTCATGCCTTTGAGACTTCTTCCAGCAATGGTTATTTGAAGAAGGTTCGTACAAGACCGACGATAGCAGGGCTTGAACTGTATTCCAATATATTATACTGAACGAGCAAGTCAGTGACAGGTCACGCTACTTACTCTTGGAACAAGGAGGGAAGAATTCTTTCAATTTAATTCAGCTCCGTAAGACACTTTTAACCAGTTCAAATCAACAACTTCCTCCGACTGCACGATACGTCCAGTGGGAATGATGTAATGAAATCTTGGACAACACCCTTTTTCTCCCCAGGAATGCTTTTTTGTTAGGAAACAGCCTCCTTTCTACCAGGAAGTCTCTTTATTTATAAGAAGTGCGAGGCCTTTATCATGACTACAACTTGACAAAACCTTTTTAAACCTAGAAATTCGGAATATCAAGGACCATCTTTCGGAAAACGTAGGGGGACTAGACCCCCATTCCCCTAGTTTTCCCGCCACTGTATAGTGTATATTGTCTCATTTTATTCGAAAATTCAAATTCGTCTTATCAATCTTTTTCAATCAGTTTTCAACGATCATTGGCACCAATTAATGGCAATTTTCAGCCGTGTTAGATGTGACCTGGAGAGGCATGTAGTGAAGTTCCTTTGTGGTAGCTGAACAATCCCTCTTCCTTTCTATTTCATTTGAATCTTCTTAATACGAAGCGTGGGAAATATTTGTAACCCCTTGCTGTGGCATTCGTAGGACTTTTGAACTTTGATAACAATTTGATTCATGAATATTGGATTTCGGAGCATCTAGTGTTCAAGGGTACCTCTGAGAACTTAATGGTTGTTGATAGTCACAAAGCACGGCACGAGACGTGGGGAAAAGCCGAGCAAGTGTATATACCCAGGGGAAAGGGTGAATGTGTCTTGACAAGAGAGGAGTAAGAACACCGCAATGAAACGAAACACTGTTTTTAAGCTGACTAGAAGCATTCGGAGAGCGCAAGTCTCCGTCCAAATAATATAAACACCTTAAGGACCAGATGCCTGAGTCATAATAAAAACAATAGATATTCCTAAAGCCACTAGGCAGTCATTTTGAAAAACGCTTAAATAAAGACTTGTTATTGTATAGATCAGATAAATGTGATAACGTGGCAGTGATATTTGAGAATTGAATTTTAGCTTGATTTAAACACTTACACACGAACTAATCCACTTCAACAGTTAATTGTTCAATATTTTTGAGCGCTTTTCAAAATGGCGACTGTAGCAACCTCGTTATAGAAATCGCTTTTGTGCAAGTCGGACATCTAGCCAATCGGGCGTCTACATCATTGTCTCCGTCAACTAGCTCACTCCCCGACGTATTTCGATTTATACCAAAGTGAATAGTCTTATTTCATTTTGTTCTGGCTTACTAAACTCACAAACTCATAAAGAACTACGGGCGTTGGAATATCTTATGTCTCTGTTCTATTTTGGTGATTGTCTGTACATATCATGAATAATCCCTTTACAGTATCAAACTTGCAAAAGTCTTTTTTTTTCTCCTTGTTTCCCTGAACCAAATCCGCCAATAACTACGAGTTGCGTTGCTAGGACACAAGACATTCAGACAAACAAACAAACAAACGCTGGCAAAAACATTCTTAGCCTAGTTTAAAGTAAATGGCCAACATTTTACTTTTTATATTTTATAATTACTCGCTAACCATCTCCGTTAAGTCAGATGTACATGAAGTATTGTTTTGCTTACTTTCTGTCTTGCATGCTGTGTCTCGAGTTCAAGCCCTAATACAGGTCAGTCATGAATGTATCGGCATACTCTACTTTAAAGACGCTAAAAATTCCAACTGGTGAATCACTTGCTTGATTAGTAACAATACTTTAATGAAAAACGCGTAGCGTATAATTTTGTTCTGTACTTGCTATTACGAGACGAAATCCAGCGGTGGGAACCAGGGACTTTCAAAGTCGTTCACCAAATCCTTTTGCTATGATGGCATGGTATTGCGAGGCGAAGCTCAACGGTGGATAAAAGGAAATTCATTAACTTTTTTTGTGTTCAGGCTTAAACCTTCATCAGTGTCAGATATATGAAGTATCTCAACAGACACAAGTGCTTTTTAATGTATTTGTTAAGAGTGGAGCATTACCACAATAGCTGCAATAGCCGACCAAGCTCTCTCTTTATAAAACTCATAATAATCATCGCCTTACCAGGCACATTATTTAACTAATGGATTTTTTCTTTATAGAAAATATGTGAAGTGACAAACATCAAGATTGAAATAGCAATCATTTGACATATGAAGTACAAATGAGCAGGAAATGTTGTAGGACTAATTGCTGGACAATCGAAGTTGCTAATTGCATCTCACAACCAATACTGAAGAACAGAGGCAGATGCAAGAGGTGGTTGGAATCATGTGACAAAGATATGGTAAGCAGCTGTGAATTGGAATGGCATTAATCATCATCATCTTTCGGCTGCTGAAGCACAGGCAATGGCATTGATAAGGGAGTGCATGGCAAGCATCTGACAATAGTAACGATGATGATAATATGGTTTTAGCTCGTGTGTGTTGCTTTGTGTGTTTGCTTGTGAATGCGTGGACGACCATACTTCTTGGTATTATTTCTCGTAACTCTTGTAAATTTAAACTTTCGTTACAGTTAGCTACTTGTCTTGTATGCCCTCAACGTGAATTGTTTTCACAAGTTTTTGATTTGTCGCCATAAAACGTCAATCGCCAATCATTGAGGTATAAAATAGAGTGAACTAAATCAACGTGACCAAATCGCAGCTGCTGGATGCAGCCCGTAAAATTAGCACTGTCTCCTATTCCAGAGGTTCCTCTGTCACCTTTTTTAGTCCCACCAAAATAAACAAGTTCTTCTCCACCCTCCATTCGTAACTGAGGTGCATTCGATGTTAAGGTGGAGCCGCCTACCATAGCACCATCAACAAATAATGATACAAGACGAACATGGCGTTGCAACTTGAGAAAATGCCATTCCCCGTCATTTACTATTTTGTTAGATTCAAAAGTAACTGTCCCTAGAAAAAGACAGAAAATAGGATCACAATGGGACATTTGATGTACAAACCCATGCAAGGGCGGGCTGAAGCGTCTGTTGGTACTACGTTCCATATGAGGGGCATCAATCTGTTTTAAAGACTCTCAAATCGATTTTGTAACCAGTAGCGTCCAATGGACGCTCGGGGAAGAGGGGAGGGGGGGGGGTTGTAGTGGCAGCTTTTTCCATCATAAAACACATTGAATTTTAACCACACAAGGCTTTAAAGAACGAAAGACATTTCGTTAGGATGATTCTTCCTTACTTCTTTAACGAAATGATTTACCAGGCCTCGTATTTGTAGCACGATTTAGCACGATCTATATTTACATCAAAATATCAAAAATTTGGAAAACGTTTGTTTTTGCAACTTAGACCTATGGACATTTCTCGGGAGGGTGTATGAGAAACGTCCAGGGGATGATTTTGGTTTCAAACTAGATTTGCGAGTCTTTCCTGGTATACTTATACAAAAGATACTAAGTTAAGCTTTCTCTACGTCGAAAATATTAAACTTTAACGGAACACAACAGACTAAATTTGATTGAAAGACCTTAAATTCTCTTCTTACGACCTTAAAACTCGTCACCCGAATCCATCTCCAGACGAGTCCAAGCAAAATTTTCATTGAAGTCATCAACCTCTGTCATTTCAGGCATTTGTAATCATGAGCCGTGATCAAGTCGACAGGAATGACCGAAGTTTAGATGAGCCCTTTCAATAAAATCATAAAGCTCATATCTGGCAAATATAGCGTACTAGTTCAGCTATCAAGTAATGTTTTAGGTCCCATTTTGGCACAGCCGCATTGCATAGGTATAGGGCACGGGGTACATGATTACAAAGTATGCCATCAATCAAGGTTTGGTGTAGCCCACGTACCTGGCTTTACGCCAGCACAAAAATATGTATATAAGTTTACTTATGTGTGTATTAGGCAACGTGTCGTTTAAAGCTGAGGGCAAAATAGACACACGAGGACTAACGGTAGTATCCCGCCACCCCTGAATGGTCTATATAATTTGTTTTACAAATCGCAAAGATATCCAAAGAAATTTAAGATACATAGGGCATTTCTTTGACAAAATAGAGCATCAGAATCAAAATAAGCTAGTGTTTGTGAAATGCAATGAGAAATCACGTTTTCAGGTCGCAATTCTCCACAAAGGAGTTTTTTGACAAGATTATGCTCCAGAGTTTTGATGAGGATATAGATACTAGTTCTGAACTATCTATCACTATTTATTTTTTATAAGTGGCTGTAGTTCCCGACATACCTTCTCCAAAGTCAAGCGAGGCACATATTTTCCCCATTTTCAACAATATCAATATATGATCCTCAGCGAAACTCGTTTTCAGGAGGAGTCCTGATGGCTTGTTGGTTTTGAAGCGCATAGCTGCGAATTCTTGTTTATCCGTATCAGGGTTCTCTGCTGTGTCAAATGCAATAAAGCTTGCCCCATCCATGAAGATAACAGGAGATTCTACAAAAAAGGCAGGAAGTGTGGATGCCTCTTTTCAAAATGGAGGGCATTGCAGGCATGTTTATAGACTAGTATCGGTATAAAGTCCGTTTCACAGGCAATATCCTCATTGATAAAGAAATATTCATTGTAAATAATTTACAGGAAAACCGGAGAATAGATTGATATATTGCTCAAGGCCATGTCTGACAGACACGTCTAATCTGATATGCACGCAAGCGGAGGGAACATTCTCAAGAAGTCTCGATTCAGCAGCTCAGATCTGACTAGGATTTGTTTAAAGACAGTACTCGATGAAAGAAATTAACGAAGTCAAAATGCATCGAAAACTAATTGTTATGAGCGGGATTATATATATACCATGACTTTCGTCAATTAATTGTATCATATTAATGTTTAGGGATACGAGGATACTAAAAGGTGCCACAAGTTTCAGGGAGATGCCTTGCATATATAAATTGACATATATTACGAATGATCTTTACATCCTCCCATATTTTCAAAGGGTTCTTTACTATTGTAAAACAGGGTGCTCTTTCACATATCTATCGGAAAATCTTGTCAGGGCATGGGTTTAGTAACTGGGTGGGTGCTATGGTTTTAAGGCTTCTTTCACGTGAGTTCCCATCTGGCGGTGGTTTGCGCCCTACGAGTTCGTCAAGTTTAATACGAGGCGAGAAGAAACAAATTGAAGATCACACTTTCCTATGATTTCCATTTCTGTGGAATTCTACAAAAATTTCCAAAACTTCCGAACCGTCTTAAATGTAAACTATGGAGAACAGGTAAAAACTTAAGCTAGTTCTTCACATTATTTGAATCTCAATTTGCCGGTAATTTTGTAATCACTATTAAATAATCGAAAAGGATCAAACACTTCGCACGCTTTTCAATTAGTCTCGTGAACAAATCAGCCAATAAGAGACCGTCATATTAAGAAAGCAAGCGGCGGAATGCATTGCACGTGTAGTGTAAAAGAGTGCACTCAAAGTGCACGTGAATTTTATATTTAATTCCGAGGTGACAGCCATTTATTCTTTTAATGATTAGTTTAGTGATTACATAAATATTTTGCAACGGTTAACTTCAAACGTCAGTTAAAGAAATCACAATGATAACCTTATGGAGAAATGAAGATGGCATATTCTAGCTTTCAACGGGAAAAGTGGATTAACTTGTGAAGAGCATTTCAATTTTTTTTGGCTCCTCAACTGGTAGCCAACATTGCAGACAATAGCAATCAAAAAGTAAATATGGACTTCGCCGTGGTAACTCGTCTGGATTTCACGGAGTTAGTCTGATACAACACACTCCTGTCCTCCGACAAAGGTTTTTGCAGCATTTGGCTACTTGGCAAGGAAAGGTTTTTGCAAACTTCGTTCGTCAATATGGGAGTTTTCCTTGCGTATTTCCCACGAAAGTGTGGTCTTGTGTCAACATCTAGTTATGACCAAAACACAAGTGTCATAAGTGCTCGAGAGCTGGTTCACTTAGTCAAACATGAAAGATCAAAGAAATCTCTGAAAATACCGTTGCAATGTCAATGAGATTTTGTAGCCGACCATGAAAACGTCAGTTAACTCTCGTGACAACTTGTCTGAATTTGTTACCAAGGTCAGCGTATGTCCACGTCTGTACTATCTTTATCAAAACAGTAATTAGAGCGAGTTACAGATGGACTTGGAAATGTGCAATAATGGCGACAGCTCAGCCTCATGTTTTCGACATTACAAATATGGATGGTTCACAGCTCTAACTTTTGGGTTGGAACAGAAAATGGCGTACGAAGCACAACGGCAAATATTTCTACAGGTAAGACTTATCATCGGTTAATATATTTTGCTATATTAATGTTTAAAAGTTTTACATTAGAACAGCGATCACTAATGTTCCCCACACAAGTGGGTATTACCAGTAAGGAATATGCAGTTAATACTGACACTGTCTTACAATATGTATGATCGCCAATCGACGAGTAAACACATAAGAATGGACAGGAATGCCATGGATAATGGCTTCTCTGTTCAACTAAAATTTGAAACTTTGCAAGCCTTTTAAAGGAGAAAATTGTCCATCTGGATAAAAAGCTAACAGGTGTTTATAATGTAACAGACTCGTACAGTTACAATTTTTTGTTACACCGTTAGCACTAACATATTGTTAAAATTCTCTGAAAAGTTTGCAAGAACGTCGAGGTCTTGAAAAGTGGATGATGCGTAGCCCTTGATAATAGAGGCATAGCAACGTATTTCAAGTGAAGGTGAATGGGAAAATGTTATCTCTGACTTTTCAAAAACGTGTCCAAATTTCTTCAGTTTGACCACAGGAATTCATATTTAAGCGACAAGAAATATGTGCTTCACATACATAACCATTTTTTACATATTTGGTATCATTCAAAATATATAAACTAACACATCTCGTTGATGAGATAGATAGAGACTTCATTGTACACTCATGATAACCATTGATCAATGGGAGCAGATCAGAGAGCAGAGTTCGACCAGACTGTGAGCATATGAGACAAGTAATGTCAAATTAGTAACTGATTTTAGTGCTTTCAAAGTAATGTGGGTCGTTATTAGTATTCTCCATAGATTAGAGGACTAAGTTATGATTCATATTACTATGTCATAATATTATCCATAATCATGATGTATAATTACATTAGAAATGCTGATTAAAGTTGATATTATGACATATAGTACAGATTAAATGCATTAACTGAAAGAAAGAAAAGTTTTGAAGAGCTTTTACCCATTTATTGGGACTAATTTCACCATGGAACAAAAAATATTCCAGGATCGTGGACTTAAAAAGCTACCTTTAAGGCAGTAGCTCCCCCCATTTTTAGATCTTAAAGATGTTTAACCATAAAAACACTCTTCATTTAGATGATATCAATGAACAATGAACAAACCTTGCCATAGCAGAATAAAGTATAGTTTATTATAGTATAGTAAAGCATACTCAAGCATAGCATATTTTAGTATGTAATATTACATTGTATAGTATAGCATGGTATAGTAAAAGCGGAGTGAAGCATAGTAACATATTTCAGCGTAGTATAGTTACGCATAGCATAGCACATCACATAACAGCATAGCACGCCATAGCATAGCATAGCACATTACAGCACATAACAGCATACCACGCCATAGCATAGCACATTACAGCACATAACAGCATAGCACGCCATAGCATAGCATAGCACATTACAGCACATAACAGCATAGCACGGCATAGCATAGCATAGCACATCACAGCACATAACAGCATAGCACGCCATAGCATAGCATAGCACATTACAGCACATACCAGCATAGCACGGCATAGCATAGCATAGCATAGCATAGCACAGCACATCACAGCATAGCACGGCATAGTATAGCATAGTATAGCATAGCAAACACAGCATAGTATAGCATAGCACAGCACAGCATAGCATAGCATGGCATAGCATAGCGTAGTATAGCGTAGTATAGCATAGCACAGCACAGCATGGCATAGTATAGCGTAGTATAGCATAGCATAGGATAGCATAGGATAATATAGGATAAGATAGGAACGGATAGGATAGCATAGCGTAGCACAGCACAACACAACACAGTACAGTATATCATAGCATAGCACAGCACAGTACATTAAGATGTTTTGGATTTGTGATTTAGAAGTGTCATATTTGACACTGATGATATCTTACCTTGCTCGCATGTTGGTCCATCGTACCCAGTTCCCATACAATCACAGATTGCATGGTTTACTCGATTTATACACCTTCCGCCATTGGCGCATGTCTGTATTACGCATGCGTCAAGGCACCCATCCGCCACAGACTGGCTTTTATCTACCATATTGCTTATTTGGCCATCTTTCGCTTCCGGACGAGGCTTCAGCAGATGGAGGTAACCAACAAAACTATATCGCATAAATAAACAAATGACTGATAAATAAATAATTATGCAGAAAATAAGCAGTTGTAAACTGATCAAAGGAAAAGTGATTGAGTAAATTGATGATAAAGCCCGGTCAGAATCAAAGCGAATCGTTTAAATCTCAATCAGTAACAGATGGTACTCTCATTAGTTAAAGTGAAGATGATGAATAATGTAAAATCAATGAAAATATTGTCTTTTTATCTAAATCATTACAACCGCGAAGGGTTAAATCTTGCAGTGAATGACTTATCACGAAAAGTCTTTTGTCAACCCACATCATGCGAACTTTTAAAAAGATTTGCCACCTATTGATTTATTGGAAAATGGTATTTCAAAGAGACGTAGTCATTTAAAAACTCAGCGGTTTATAGAATGTTGTGCTCGTGGTTATTTCACCCCAATATCTCATTCTTGCAACAAGTGGTATATGCAACGGCATGTACATTTTATACAATTTGATGGACCTGCAACTTAATCACTGTTTGTGGAAGTACCCGTGTAGATGTAGATAAAGGTGAGATGAAAACAGAGGCAGTGCTGTTTAAATAGTTATCGCACACCAAACCACGTGAATTTTAGCCAAGCAAACTATCACCTTGCTTTTTTTCGCAACAATTTTCCTTTCATGTGCGGTGACAATTTTTCTGGGTTTAGAGTATTTGAAACGATCAAAGGTCCAGAGGACTTTGTTGATCCTCTTTGGTTATTTACCAAACGTCAACAGAATGTTAATTATTGAATATGCATGTCCGAAAACAGTTCAATTGTAGAACTGAATTGCAAATCGTAGCCTATTTTCCAATATAACAAAATTAAATATTAACACTGGATGGTACGAAACTTTATTTCTTTCTTTATTTTTTGGTGTTGCTACATGTTTTGTATAGATAAGTTGCCATATACATATGCTTTCCTTTCTGACGTTTCATACTCTGAGGAGTGTCAGACGAAAAAAAGCGAATAAAAAAGTAGGATTTTAGCGCAATGTCGCAAATTTTCAAGGCGATTACTTAACTTTGTCCAAGATATCCTGATAAAAGGGGCATGATAGACTTTGTAACGCCAAAGTTTTTTCCTTTCTTCAAACAAAATCCATCTAGGATCTTACTTTTGTAGTTCCTGGCTACCCCTACTTCGTACTCACTTTGCCTATAACACTAAAATGGACGACCAAAGGTTTTTTGCTTGGCAAACAAGTTTTTAGCCTAACTCACACCTACCAATAAAATCTATCAAAGTGTGACCATGGCTTGTGCTCAAATCATCACAATTCAACTAGTTTAAGAAGTAGTGGATGGACTGAAACGAAAGAAATTTAAAAGCTCCATTCGAATATACATATAGATGAATTTATGAGGTTTGAAGATTGTGTCACTAAAACATCTCTGTAACTTAGGGGTCAGAGCGTCTGCCTGGATAGCAGAATGTCGTAGTTTCGAGCCTGAACTGAGGTATAGGGGTGGGGAGGGGGGTTACTAAATTTCTCTAAAATCACATTTTTGTACTATATTCATACGTTTGTGATATAAACATCATAAAACCACCACAACTCTACGTTAGAGCGAATAAAAAGGTTGTCAAATTGAATTTCAATGTCACTGTCGTTATTACGACTACAAGAGACAATGGCAACGGCTTGCCCATTGCGGAATCTCAAACGCAAGTCAAAGAAACCAGGATGCAATTCATCGACACGTTATTCCGCAAGTGGCAATAACAAGAACAGCAATAACAACAAGAAGAGGTCACATGTACTCATAGCGTGCAAGGGTGTTATCATACTTGACATTTCAATGATAAAAGATCAATTTGACTCATTTATTGTCTAAGACTATATGGTATGTCATCCATTAAAGAGCGTTCAAAAGATGTATACGAAGGTAAAATTATCCTCCTTGTCTTTTTAGCCCCACA
>JANTCA010079677.1:0-10060 GCA_024741275.1 Chironex yamaguchii
TCATGCCCCATCGTTTGCATGCAGACTCTAAACTTGCTGTTGATAACCTTAACTTCTCAAAGACACAGGCAATAAGTAAAAACTAACCAACAAACAAGCAAACAAACCCTGGTGGTAAGATAGTCACTTGACGGAGCTATTAAGAGTGAAGAAGGTCGATGACAGGTTTTGGAGCGGTAGCTACCTTTACCACTTAATATTGTAGGAGCTAACGTGTTCTTAAGGACTGTCTCAATACGTGATGCCGAAAACACGCGCTTTACTTTGCCTGTTTTCATGCCACTCAAAGTGGTCGCAAGGGCACCAATGGTAACCATCTTACAATCTTCCTCCACTGGTCTCTCTCTTGAGATGCTGCTAGTGCTTCCGTCAAGTGGAGGCCTGTCGATTTGGGGATGTTGTCTTTTAGAAGTAAATGAGTTTATGTAATAAACAAGGTTCGATATCTACAAGTGCATCTCCATTGTCATTTGTACAAAACAAAGTTGTTTTACAATTGCTTCATATCTCTTTGTAATGATTACCATTTCAACCATCACTCATTAATATTACCTCGATCTTAACCTTTTGTGATTTACTTTTAGGCAAACTAGTTATTAATGTTATATTTCTAATAATGTCTATGTGAAGTGATGATGTTAATTAAAAATCTCATGAAGAGATATGGTCATTTAAGGGGAGGTGGGATTGCATTATACAAAAAGTAGTACATAAATTTATAGACAAATAATAGTCTGAAAAGTTCCAATTGACACAATAAACACAACAGTCGACAGTAGCATAGCAATGCATCACGAGACCCATAAGCAAACCAAGTCATGCCCCTTCTCGTCCACTTGTACGGTAAAGTTTGATCTCAAAAAATAGAAAACTTCAAATATTGTTTTTAAAAATTTCTATTTTGGAGCTGTGCTTGGCGTTTTTACCGCTTGGCAAGCTTAGAAAGGGGTTGCATTAACATTTTTCGTCAAAAACCCTTCTAAAGTTTATTTGGAAGATTTGATTTGGGGTCGCCCTCCTGCGTCTTTGTGCCCCCACTTCTTGTGAACCCCTTGCCATGGAGCTCTTATTATTTGCTTTCCTTGCCTACCTTACTGCTGCACCCATGAAAGCCAGACAAAGTGCAAAACATACCAGGAAAGTATCTTAATAATGCTAAAAGTGAAAAGGAATGTATCATAGCATGATCATACACATGGTCGTAGACCTAGGGCCGGGAGGGCCCTGGCCTCACCTTTTGCCGAAAGCTAAAAAGTGCCCCTTTTTCAAAGAAAATAATTTAATGCTCCTTTTGTAGAAAATGTAACGTTGTAAAGGAATTCTGGATTCGGATTTTCCAACATGTTATTGTAAATTTGCTCATCAGGCCCACGACGAGAAACGGGAACCATGCAATTGTAAAACTCGGAAACTGCAATTAAATGTAATAGCTGCTGACAACGTTTGCTATTTCGGTGCCTCAAGTCCAACCAGAGAATAAGGATTAGGGTCCTTGTGCCAGGTGGAGCTAGTTGTCTGGTTGCAGTTTCCTTTGCCGTCCTCCACAATTCACATGGTTTGAAGAACTTCGTATGATCATGTTTAACTTTGGTAATCATGCAATATGAGAAATTGTTCGTTGACGTATTAGGTTGACTATAACTAGTGTTTTGTTGACGAGATGTTCCACTTATCTTGTATTTTAGTGATGTTTTTTTGAAAAATAAAAATTTATCTCTTAAAAAAGAAACTCATAAAAATCTTGAGTACTCAAATTTGCTGCTCTGGCTGACTGTGCTCCAAATTTCTCGTCCAAGGACGTGGCATTTTCTAAAAATATGGGTGGGGTTGTATGTCCCTTTTTTCTTGGTTCCCATTTCTGATATGCTTCCTATGTCTATGATCACAGTGGCTTAGCAGGTAGCTTTATTGAAATTGTTTAAAGGTCCTAAAGAATGTATCAAAACAAGACAATGCAAGCGTAGAGAGTACAGACCACAAAAATACATAAAAGAAATCCAATAAATAGCCCAAACAAATTGACTTACAGGAATGCCATAGGACATGAAAGTAGATCGAGAATGAAAGCCTGGCTTCAGGCGGCAGTATGACGATTAATAGAGGATAGTGTCAAATAAATGAATTAATATTGGATGAATACATTTTAGTGTTATCATACAAAACAAGTCATTTATGTGCTTAAAGTAGGACACATAACTACCTTTCATCTGATACCGTATTGTGATGCCTGTTTGGCATAGGTCAGGATGGAATAAGCAAGAAAATTTGTAGCTTCTGCTTTGATGCGTGTACTTTGAACTTAGAATATTAGCAGCAGATGGCACATCAATGTCTGATCCATCCACTCCTACAAATAGAGTAGTTTAGGTATCCAGAAGATAAATTCAATTAAGATTCAAGCAGCAAATAACGGAAAGTGCCAATTGCATTCACTTTTTAGTATATTTACGTTATTCAATTAATTGGCTATTAATTTATACAGGATTCTAACTTATTTATCTATTTACGTATTGGTTATTTATTGATTTGTTCATTTCTCATTTACCCACCTATGCAATGGTTATTGATCTATGTATTTTGTTTATGTAATTTTGCGAGGTTTGCTTGATTAATTTATGTATTATTTATTAAGACAACATTTCAGTTCTAATTATTTACTTAAATGCTTATGTCCCTACATTGATTCATGCATCTATTTATTTTTATTTACATATATATTATTTAATACTTATCTATTTCATTTAATTAGCAATCTATCGAATTCTTCCATTCATTATTTATGGATCTATTTCTGTACTTATTCATTTTTCCATTGATTTATTTATTCACATATGCTTTGATTATTTGATTCCTTTGCATATTCATTGATCAAATCTCACATTTAATTATGTATTTATTTAATAATTTACGAATCCTTATACTTGTTTTCTCATTCATTTATCTGCCTATGTATGTATTTGTCATCAGGAAGTTTTATACGTCACATCTTCCATGCCATTGCTTTCTCTGTTCTCCCTCACATGTCCATAATTCAGCACGACAAAACATTGTCAGTCTTTTAGATTTTATCCTTTGTCCACATCAAGAGCCCCCTACCAGTCCTAGTAATACCACGATCAATTTATGTTACTGTTTAACTAGACACTTATCACTACTTTTTTTGTACATTCTTAAAAGTACATGTAGAAAAACTAAATGTTAGTTGCCATTGTATGATAGATTTTACTGCGATCGTGATCGTACGTAGGAAATTTTCCGCTGGGAAAGGGAGGGGAGTTGAAAATTTTTGTAGTCCTGCCCATTATGTAAGCAGAAGAGACACACTTGTAAATAAGAAGAATTGATATCTCATTAATTACATTCTCATTAGTTGAAGTTGACTAAAATGTTTCACAAAGACCATGCAAGTCCACGGACAGCACAAAAGTTAATATATTCTTACGATTTTTGAGTTTAAGCATGGCTATTCACAAAGGTTTTCAGGTTTCATCAAAATGTGCGGTAGTCACACTTTATATCGGGCTTGCTTTACATTTCTTAAAATATTTGTAGACAATAATTGCCCACTGGTCCCTTCCCCCGGCTACGTACGGTCTTCACTTCAATAGCTTGAATTAATCAGACATAAAACGACAAAAAGTATAAGCACCTACCTTGGCATGTGAACGCTTCAAACGACATTTTAAATCTGTTACCCTGATGAGACTGGATCAAAACTTTAACATAGTGGGCAATGACGGGTTTTCTTAATACTTGAGTCAGTGATTCTGGATATGGTTGTGCTTTAAATATCTGTATAAAAAGTAAACAGTTTGAAACAGTAGTACATAATTACGTGTCCATTTAATATGCGAATGCTGTTTATTCGTGCTTTTAATCACACTTCTGTTATGTTGATGTGTAATTAAACTTCATTTTTTTCATTTCTTCGACTTGACGTTTTAGTGCAAAAGGAGTTAACTTATACTTTTAAAATGAACGTAGAACGAGTAAAGTTTACGGTTAAATAACAAGGAATATGTCGACCACCTTTATTGATCTTATCAGCTCTGTAAGAAAGATGTCATATTTGAAGTTGTCATAACCTGCTACGAAAGTCATGTTACTAATTCCATTCGTCACAAAGGACACAAAAGTCTAATACTACATGTAACAATTCTAGCTTGATATATAAGGCATCTTTTTCAAATAGATGCATATCTCTAGCTTTTTTGAACAATTACAATATAAATCGTTTTCAAAAATTTCATTTGTCAGTATGAGAAAGATGATTCTTACTTAAACAACTAAAAAGAAGTCCCAGTGCTCTTGAAAATCAATTTCTGTCTGGTTAACAATGAATAGTGTAGAAATTTATTCGTAGATGCAACTTTATGAAATGATAAAATCAACAGTCAGTTTTCGAAGAGTATTTCTAACATAAAGGACCTACTCAGATTCATCAGACATTCCCACAGCCTGACTATAGAGAGAATTTCTAAATGTGAAGTCATCTATTCAGGTCTATTAGACATGCCCATGAAAGAATCTGAGGACAGAATAGATTAAGGTAGGTATGAAGTAGTGTTTATCAAGGTATAATAAAGAAACTCACAGAAGAAAGTCAACGGAGATATTTTTGCAGGAATGAGGAAAAAAGTTCCATTGGCGAGCAGTATGTGAAAAGACTGTCATTAATCTTAAAACAGCAATACTTCGGGTAAGTATCTAAAGAAGGATTTTGATCTATATATAACTAAGAGACAAATGACATTTTGAACATTATAGGTTATTTCTTATTTAGCTACACGTGAGCTTACTTTTTCGACACCTTGCTCCTTGTAAATGGCAAAAGCATTTTGCTGATTCTCATCATTACTAAATGCTAATTTATATGTCTTGACGAAGTTATTTATGTTCCGATTAGTAAGAGACACCTTGACGATATATGACGGTCTTTTTAGTGCAATCTAAACATAAAAAAGTCAAACATGGAAACGAATGAGTGATATCAAAGAAGGAATGCATGAGTAAGGAAAACCTGTCACACACCCCATTTTTAATTCCTGCCTTGTTAGATTGTAACTCCAAAACTCTCTTTTATGGGCAGGTCTTTGACAGCCTACTTATTAAAATCGGTTTGTTTCTGTACTTTGGCCTTGGCGTCTGTCATTAATTAATGTAAAAGATCATCGTCCCTGAGAAGCATGGACATTTTACTCCTTTCCCGAAAAGCCTTCAGCAGTGAATCTGTCTGCATCAATGTCCAAAAGCATCCCCGTTGCTTCCTCTTGTGGTTCAACTAATCACTTCCGTTCACACTAAGAGAATAAGTCACCTATAATTCCCTCTAAGCAATGGCTACAACTGCAAGGCTTCAATGCCAATTACTTGCACGGACTTAAACATTGCTTCTCTTCAAGCATATGCTACCAAACGTTTCCTCCTTGCCTTAGACATTCACAGTTTAAACCTTTTCTTTCAATAGGTTGTTTCTTAGATCTAAATAGAATTAATACGTTAAAGAACTAGCTCATTCCTCCAGTAACTCAAGAAAAATGTACAACGAGGAGTCATTGACTATAAGACAGTAACCTGACTTGGACCAAGAAGTGTCATTTGAAGTCACTGGTAAGGTGAGGAATTATTAAGGAATGTGTAAACATTATTGTATTCAAATTTAAGCATTTGCAGTGGGGAATACTAATTATCTTATGAAAAAACATTCCTAGGAAGGCAAAAAATGTACTGACTAATAGCAAACTTGTCATGTGACACTAATTATCATGGCAAATCTCATTCTCTGAATAAACTACTAATACATGGTGCATCCAGAACTTTAAGAGTTATAGAAGGCTATCATCATTATCCAAGAATTGTGATCTACATCTGAACATTTTTCAATTTTCTGATTTGCGTTAAAATGAAAATAAAAATTTTCTTTCAACTTTACTTAAATTTTCCCTCTTCATATTGTCAGAATTAACAGTCACTTCATACTTATAGCTTTCAAACCTTTTCAGCTTACGTTTTCCGTTTTCAGGAAACAGTTCAGATATCATTCAGAAATGTTCATTCTTAGTTCCGAAGGTGTAATCGGTAATATATAATGTTGATCGAAATATCAAAACATTTTTCTTTCTTCAACAGTTTCCGAGTTATTATATTTTGAAACCACCTTTAATGACAGCTTATCTATTTTTTTGATTTTCTTTCAAAAACAAGCTTATCTACAATCATTGTCAATAGTCTTGGTATACCTTGCGACTTTTCCATACTTCCAATGCTTAATCAGCTCATCCTCTCTAAGAGCGTTGGTGTGTAAACGTGAAAAAGGATAATATCGATAGCAACCATCTAAGGCAACATTTATCAAAGCTTTTGCAACTGCTTCGGACATAAAAACATTGTAATTGGGGAAAGAGGGCAGCTTAAAGAAACAAGTGTAATTCGTTTAGTTAATGAATAACTTCGAGTTTTCGAACTGTTAGGTTTTAGGTGTTAGAACTGTGAGGTTAACTTTTGGGAGTGATTGGAGTACTGTGTATATTGAAATAAAAGTTAAGTGGAGCACGGAAAAATGTATATGTATGAACAAGCACCCGTCCAATTATTTACATATGTCTCATTACTCTACATTAAAATTATTTCTTGTAAAATGCGCAAGCTTACCCGTAAGTATATACCGTGGTCTACTTTGTTAGGATACCATATGTTGAATCCTCCCATGTTGTCTGTAATGACCACATTACCATCAGTATTTGTTCTGAAAATACCGTTTTCTTTCGGGTAAAGGTCTTCTTTTGATATTCCAAGGGCCTCAGGGCAACCTGTTCAGCGACAAGTATTTGGCATTATGACTGTGAAGGGCGCTACAAACATTGCGACGTAAAGCTATAACCAGCAGAAATGCTATAGAGATATTACAACGTTTGATTCCAGAATGATATGACATGGTTATAATGTGCAATAAAAGCCCAATAAACAGGAGATGAAGTAAGCGGAGGGTTGGAAACTTAAGAAAATTTTAATGAGAGGGGTAGGAGTTGGAAACGTCTTAAGCAATTCTGAAATATAAATCAGTGGCTTAAGGATGCTAATACGACCGGATGTATCTATTAAACTTGTTGACCTTTCTCCTTGCAGATTAGGCAGCCAAAAATTCTCAGCCTTGAGAACTTGCTTCACAAACTAATGAAAAGAGCATTATTGCAAAGCTCCATTCAGAAACACCGGACGGGAATTGAACTCACAATTTTCAGACCCGAAAAGCTAACACTAAAACTGATGCTGTGGTCCTACACTAAGGTTTGAACAAGGATATTTCGATTTCCAAGTACCATAAGCAGAAACAAAAGCCAGGCGAAAACCGAAACAAAATGAAGGCGACAGCACAAAAGAAAAGCAAACGAAAGCCGAAATAAAGGAAGACAAAAACCGAAACGAAAGGACGGCGAAAGCCAAAATAAAAGGAAGGCGAGAGCAAAAAAGAATGGAAGACGAAAGACGAAATAAAAGGAAACGAAAGAGAAAGCTGTAATGGAAATAATACCAAAACTTTAATTAACAATTCCAGATGATCCCGTATGTTAAACGGCTTTGATATTGTCGTATGATGTTAAGGGAACAAACCCAACGTACATATTGTGGTCATCTGGTACCATATTCAAGTGGAAACTGTTGTGGAATAGTGTAAATTGTAGAGGCAAGTATGACAGTAGGAAACACTTTCATTCTAAATACATTTAAAATCCGTATAGTGTAAATAGAGGGTCAATGCCACACGTGTTATTTTACAAACATCTAACTTGTCAAACATTTTATGGCGACATAATGTAAATTACATAACAATGAGACACTTAATTTTGCAACATTTTAATACCAGCGTAGTGTTAATGGGGTGCTATTACTACACATGGTCTTTGCAAACATTTCATAACGGCATAGTTTAAATAACATGCCAATGCCAGAAGTCATTTTGCAACCTCTATAGGCAGTGCTTACAACATCAAGTATCAATAGTGGTATTAGCACTAGTGTTAACAGTAGTGTTAGCTTTAGTGTTAGCAGTAGTGTTAGCTTTAGTATTAGCTTTAGTTTTAGCTTTAGTATTAGTTTTAGTATAAGCTTTATTTTTAGCAGTAGTGTTCGCCTTAGTTTTAGCTGTAGTTTTGGCTTTAGTCTTAGCTTTACTACTAGTTTTAGTGCTAGCCTTGTTATTTGCTTCAGTTTTAGCTTTAGTATTAGCTTTATTTTTAGCAGTAGTGTTCGCCTTAGTGTTAGCTGTAGTTTTGGCTTTAGTCTTAGCTTAACTACTAGTTTTAGTGTTAGCTTTGTTATTTGCTTTAGTATTAGCTTTAGTGTTAGCTTTAGTGTTAGCAGTAGTGTAAGCCTTAGTGTTAGCAGTAGTGTTAGCTTTAGTATTAGCATTAGTATTATCTTAAGTGTTAGTTTTACTTTTAGCTTTGGTATTAGCTTTTGTTTAGCTTTATTTTTAGCAGTAGTGTTTACCTTAGTGTTAGCGGTAGTTTTGGCTTTAGTCTTAGCTTTTCTACAAGTTTTAGTGTTAGCCTTGTTATTTGCTTTAGTATTAGCTTTATTGTTAGTAGTAGTGTTAGCTTTAGTGTTAGCTTTAGTGTTAACAGTAGTGTAAGCCTTAGTGTTAGCAGTAGTGTTAGCTTTAGTATTAGCTTTAGTATTATCTTAAGTGTTAGTTTTAGCTTTAGCTTTAGCATTAGCTTCATTTTTAGCAGTAGTGTTCGCCTTAGTTTCAGCAGTAGTGTTAGCTTTAGTATTGTCTTAAGTGTTAGTTTTAGTGTTAGCTTTAGTGTTAGCTCTAGTTTTAGCAGTAGTGTAAGTATTAGTGTTAGCAGTAGTGTTAGCTTTTTTATTAGCTTTAGTATTATCTTAAGTGTTAGTTTTATTTTTATTTTTAGCAGTATTGTTAGCTTTAGTATTAGCTTTAGTATTGTCTTAAGTGTTAGTTTTAGTTTTAGCTTTATTTTCAGCAGTAGTGTTAGCTTTAGTATTAGCTTTAGTATTATCTTAAGTGTTAGTTTTATTTTTATTTTTAGCAGAATTGTTAGCTTTAGTATTAGCTTTAGTATTGCCTTAAGTGTTAGTTTTAGTTTTAGCTTTAGCATTAGCTTCATTTTTGGCAGTAGTGTTCGCCTTAGTGTTAGCAGTAGTGTTAGCTTTAGTATTGTCTTAAGTGTTAGTTTAAGTGTTAGCTTTAGTGTTAGCGCTAGTGTTAGCAGTAGTGTTAGCTTTAGTATTAGCTTTAGTATTATCTTAAGTGTTAGTTTTAGTTTTATTTTTAGCAGAATTGTTAGCTTTAGTATTAGCTTTAGTATTGTCTTAAGTGTTAGTTTTAGTTTTAGCTTTAGGATTAGCTTCATTTTTAGCAGTAGTGTTCGCCTTAGTGTTAGCAGTAGTTTTTAGCTTTAGTCTTATCTTTAGTGTTCGCTTTTAGTGTTAGCTTTGTTATTTGCTTTAGTATTAGCTTTATTGTTAGCAGTAGTCTTAGTTTTACTACTAGTTTTAGTGTTAGCCTTAGTGTTTAGGATTGTTGTGATGTTTGCAACACAATTATCTTAAGCATTTCTATTAGCATTATCTTTAGGATATATGTTATGGCTCGGGCACTCTAGCAACTGAAGCATGACTAGCTCATCACGGAAAGTAGTTTCTGTTGTCTTTCAACAAAAGGTGTTTGGCTGCTATGAAAGTATTCTTGTTTATCCAACAAAATTTCGGTTAGTCTTTTAAAGTTGGCCTTGAACCAGGACAGACTCATGAAAATGGAAATGTAACTGCTTGCAATTGATTACCACTCGTGACTATTGCCATAATTTTGTTATTCAACATGGCTGCTTAACCCTTAGTTCTAGACAGAGAGGTGCTCTTAAATTTAATGCAGGAAAAATTTCCTGTCATTGCCCCTCTGCTGGATAATTACTGAGGGGCTAATTTTTCAGTCAACAGATTTCGCAAAACATTTGGCTAGTTCGCCTGCTGACATTGACAAATCTTTGTCACAGTGTAACAACTTTTCTTGATTCTCAGATTTGATGACGGTAAT
>JANTCA010079688.1:0-14681 GCA_024741275.1 Chironex yamaguchii
AGATAGATAGATAGACAGACAGACAGACAGACAGACAGATAGATAGATAGATAGATAGATAGATAGATAGATAGATACACAGATCAATCGATCGATTGATCGATAGCTAGATAGACGCCGACGTCACTGAGATCATATTAGTACAAGCAAAAATACCTCCTCAAACCTTTCAGTATTATAGTATTCCATTTATATACTTAAATGTAAATTAAATCTTAAAATTCCAATTTCTAAGTAAACTGTCATTGTGAATACAGTTGACTTCAACTATGTCTATTGGACCACAAGCGTGACTTGTTTCTTTTCTCGTCTGGCTGAATTTTCGGCGTCACATTCATAGGTGCCTCCATCAATTATTCTAGCATTGTGAATATGCATTTTCACTCCAATTTTGGTCAAGTGCAGTGAATAAATAGGCTCAGTGAAGAATCTGTTTGAAGGTGTACCTGAAATGACATCAAAATGTTGAATTTAGCAGCAGTAAGATGAAGATTATTGAGACTCTGAGTGAGCGAAAACAAAGTCTTCAGTAGAGAGCAGTTTTCTAAACAGCACTAGCGTCAGGGGGTGTTTCTTGTGAGCTGGGTTTCCTCATGAGGACTTCCCCAATAGTTGTGGTTTTCTGAAAGGATGACATTGGTCTTTTGAAAAATGTCATTACCAGAGAGCTGCTACAAAACAATATTGTATAATGTCCATAGCCATTGCAAAATATAGCAGCAGGTTTTACTAACTGGGGTTACCAGACAGTTGTAGTTTCACTTGATATGGAAACGACGTATTAGTAATAGTTTTAGCTCCAGGATCCAAGGAGTGATTTGGACTGGCACCAAAACTTAACAATTTCTTCAAAAACTAAATCTCTACCTTTCAACAAATTCAGATAGGGGCGCAATCCTGGCATCAAATACAAACAAACATTGGAAAACGAGGAAATATTTGGAATCAATAACTACTTAAGAATTTGCCAAGTCCGAGTAAATATTGGGACAATCGGTCAGCCGTTCTAATTTCTTATCGACCATTTATATATGTAAAACAGGATAATTACCATTTATCAACTTTTCTTCCTCCAAGTCCAACCCTCTGCCTCCCCGTGGTTCAAAGGGGGCGACAGGTCCGCACTGAGGCTATACTGTATGGCGTCACGAGTAACAGGAAGGCTTAATGCCGGCGGTGACGGGCCGCCACTCGGTTAAAGGGAAGCTCTGGTGAAAATCCAAGAAACGTCTGCCCGGTATCTGGTGGTTCCCTGGTCTGTCCTCTCTCTGACTGTCCTCAGCGTGGTTTGCAGTTTTAAGGACTCTGTTACCCACAACAGTTGTGCAGCTGGCGCCTCAAGGAAAACTACAGCCATTCCAACCTAAATGAACTGACGCCAGAACAAAACACGAGCTTTTGGTGTCTCTCCCAGGGGAGCGGCTCAACATGCTTTATATGGGAAACGAAATTTGCGCTTGAGAATACGGAAAATTCAAACCTTGAACGCTCCTGGGCGTAGTGATTTACTATTTGATCAATTGGTTTGCCGTGATATTGACACTTGCGTGGTATCGGAAGTCCGCTGGACCGACTCCGGCGAGGCTGACATTCGCTCAAGTGACATTGCTGAATACTACCGCCTGTTCTATTCGGGCGGTAGTTTACGTCAATACGGTGTAGGATTCGCTGTCAAGCCGGTATTTGCCTCGGTAACATCCTACACTACTGTGTCTGACCGCATCCCGGTTATTGAAGTCTCAGAACTACGGAATCTCAGGATTATCGATGTGCATGCCCCAACCGACTGCTTAAGTGTCTCTGGCAAAGATTCCTTCTATCATAAGTTACAAAATGTGATTAGCACCATTTCAAAGGGCAACATGGTGGCCGTAGCTGGTGCTCTAAATGCTGAAGCTGGCACAAATTCATCACTTTGGAGTGGAGCCATGGGTCCGTTCGGCGTTGAAAAGTTGAATGACACCGGAACCAGGACGCTGTCCTTTGCTGTTACAAACCAACTGGTTGTGTGCAACACCCTTTTTGTACATACGTTCTGCCATCGAAATATATTACTATCAAACGACCGCTTATTCGAGAGGGGCGCCTATTAAAAAGTTTGGACGCAGGAGGGGATGCTTAATCTAGAGGGGCACTTCTTCGAGAGGGGGCGTTTAATCGAGCATTTACGGTATCTGGAATCTACTCTGATGAAGAAGAAAGTAGCATGAAGACAAGAAGAGTGACATATCTTACTTCCAATCTTTCTCCATGACATCGTAGGCCGTGGTGTGCCCTCCACAAAGCATTCAAATGAAACACTTTCCTGCTCCTTTATAGTCTGCTTATACCCAGGTAAGACAGATGTGATTTGTGTGGCATCTATAGACAGAGGAAATTAAAAAACCCTTACAATAACAACACCACTATTATCATTGTCAATGCCGTAGTGAGCATAGAAATCAAAATCAGTGCTGTCATTAGAATTGTCATTATCAACAAATCATCACTATTTTCGTGTTTAAAGTACTGATCAATCTAATAATTAATGTCAATGATGAATATAATAATAATTTCAAACAAGCTGAAAATTTTTAGAAAAGAGACAAAAATGATAATACGTACGAACAGTTGGATGGTGTCACAACGGGCTAACACTTTGATCCTACTTTGGCTTCTCTTTGTAGCAAATAAAATGATTAGTTTCCTGAATGCCTTTTAGAGTTTAAAGCTCTTTATTACAGACGACATACTGAAGACTACTTTTTTTAAAAGTCTACTATAATTTTAGAAGACTCCGTAGCTTAATGTCTTGTCATGGATATGCCGTAAGGCTTATTGATTTCTGTATTCGGTCTTTTTTAGTCATAGTACGGTTTCCCAAGTTAATTTATAGTTTACCTCCCTACGTAATCCTTCACTCTTTTTTAACATTTACTAGTCAGCATTGTATGGATATTTGTATTCAAGTTTCTAAACTTTTGGAGATTTGTTTTTCCACATTTTGCTGTTCCTTTTCATTTCAGCATATTAGGCGTACTCTGTGTTCCGAAGTAGCGTCTGCCTTGTGCAGGTAAAGGAAACTTGGAACTAATTGGATATCTTTCCATCACAGTATAATTTACTAACAATTCAATTTTGGGTGAGAGCAATCGCTTCCTAGTTAAGAAACATTTTCAATTTTCATTTGATTGGATACTCTAATACATAACTTTCTCTCTCTTACTCTATCTCCCCTTTCTCTCTCCCTCTCTTTCTCATTCTCTTTCTTTCTCTTTCTCTCTTTCTCTCTCTCTCCCTTTCTCTTTCTCTCTCTTTCTCTCTCTTTGTCTCTCTTTCCCTCTCTTTCCCTCTCTCCTTCTGTCTCTCCCTTTCTCTCTCTCTCTGTGTCTCTCCCTTTCTCTTTCTCTCTCTTTCTCTCTCTTTCCCTCCCTCTTTCTCTCTCTCTCCATTTCTCTCTCTCTTTCTCTCCGTTTCTCTTTCTCTCTCTTTCTGTCTCTTTCCCTCTCTCCTTCTCTTTCTCTCTCTCTCTCTCTCCCTTTCTCTCTCTCTCTCTTTCTCTCCCTTTCTCTCTCTCTTACTCTCTATTCCTCTCTCTTTCGCATTAGGAAATATAGACTTTTACACTCTTCACTGATACGAAACATATAACAATGATGCTTAAGGGAAAAAACCTCTAATAAACAACACATGCTTGGGACTCTTTTTTGTATGTTCTCAGCACAAGTCTTACATGAACAATACCCTTACTCTGAATAAATGCTTAATAACGATAGCCAAACTAAAATCACTAACAGGGTGTGCCAGATTTCCCTAAAAATTCATCATCCCTTTGTTTACTAACTTAGAAACTGCAAAGCTGCTTACATAGGCTAAACTAAGCGAGACTTACATGTGAGAACCCATAAGTATTTTGGTATTTCTGCCCTGGAAGAGAAAAAGTAGCCTGCCTCTTCTTTTTTAAGGTATCTTAGAGCATTAATAGTTGTCGGGAAATCACGGTTCTCTTATCGCCTTCTTTTCATTTTGATAGCCTCTTACTCATTCATAAAAGTTTGTTAATTCTTTGAACGTACGTGAAAGATACTACAACATTCAAAATACTGCAACATATCTGTCCACAAGATGGTCTTGTTTTTCCCAAAGAAGAAAGTTAGGGTGCAGAAATAATAAACTTGTTCTCGTTCTAAATATAATCCCATTGTCAACAACAACTAAAACAATACACCCTACTGCTTTTCTAGTTTCCTTTGTTAGCAAGTCCTCTTTTGCGTTATTCAACCTTTACACCCATTTTCGTTATTCAACATTTACACCCATTTGGGTTATTCAACATTTATACCCATTTGGGTTATTCAGCATTTTGCCCCGTTTTGGTTATTCAACATTTACACCCATTTGCGTTACTCAACATTTACACCGATTTGGGTTATTCAACATTTACACCCATTTGGGTTATTCAACATTTACACCCATTTGCGTTATTCAACATTTACACCCATTTGAGTTACTCAACATTTACACCCATTTGCGTTACTCAACATTTACACCGATTTGGGTTATTCAACATTTAGACCGATTTGGGTTATTCAACATTTACACCCATTTGGGTTACTCAACATTTACACCCATTTGTGTTACTCAACATCTACACCGATTTGGGTTATTCAACATTTATACCCATTTGGGTTATTCAGCATTTTGCCCCGTTTTGGTTATTCAACATTTACACCCATTTGCGTTACTCAACATTTACACCGATTTGGGTTATTCAACATTTACACCCATTTGGGTTATTCAACATTTACACCCATTTGCGTTATTCAACATTTACACCCATTTGAGTTACTCAACATTTACACCCATTTGCGTTACTCAACATTTACACCGATTTGGGTTATTCAACATTTAAACCGATTTGGGTTATTCAACATTTACACCCATTTGGGTTACTCAACATTTACACCGATTTGAGTTACTCAACATTTACACCCATTTGGGTTATTCAACATTTACACCCATTTGCGTTACTCAACATTTACACCGATTTGTGTTACTCAACATTTACACCCATTTGGGTTATTCAACATTTACACCGATTTGGGTTATTCAACATTTACACCGACTTGGGTTATTCAACATTTACACCCATTTGGGTTATTCAACATTTACACCCATTTGTGTTATTCAACATTTACACCCATTTGGGTTATTCAAAATTTACATCCATTTGGGTTATTCAACATTTACCCCCGCTTGTGTTACCTTACTCGAGGAAATTAACGAAGCCCTAAATTAACGATACTTAATTAATGCGAATCATATTAACGCGGTTAGCCAAAGACACATTGAAATAAGAATTAAATCAACGCGGTTCAGTCAAACTAGGATACATGATGCATCTAATAAACACAGAAATAAAACAAGTTTAAATGCATTCCGATTTTTTTCTTCTTTTTCAAACCCCTTTATAGCAGCCTGCAAATTTGCTTGACTTCTAGTTAACGGGAATTTTAAAAAACCACGATAGTTAAGTGCCGCGTTAATTTCCTGGGAAAAGGTATTCAACATTTTGTCCCGTTTGGGTTATTCAACATTTACTCCCGTTTGGCTTATTCAACATTTACTCCCGTTTGACTTATTCAACATTTACTCCCGTTTGACTTATTCAACATTTACTAGTTAACGTTTTTTACTTTTTCACTAGTTTTTCTTTCTTTTTGAAATGTATTGTATTAATATAGTATTTAAACTTCTGTAAACATATTTTCCTCGGTAATTTCTCTAAAAGAGTCCACTGTTTTGACGAAGCGTCAGGAAAATAGTTAAATAGATAAAGTCGTGTCTATTTCTCTCAAACTATCACGCTGGTTGCCTTATTTATTAACAGATTACATTTTCAATAAAGAGGCAATAAAGATGATGACGATAACGACAAAGGCAATTAGCATAATAATGCTGATCAAGATCATTATTATGATAATAAAGACAATTACGATAATGATACTAATGATAATGGTTTTAATGATTGATGATGATGATAATGATAATGATGATAATGATGGCTTTAATGATCGATGATGATGATGATGATGATGATAATTATACTAATGATGATGGTTTTAATGATCGATTGATTATGATGATGATGATGATGAAGATGATACTAATGATGATGGTTTTAATGATTGATGATGAGGATAATGATGATGATGATGATGATAATGATAATGATATTAATGAAGATGGTTTTAATCGTTGATGATGATGATGATGATGACAAAGATGGTGGTGGTGGTGATGATGATAATGATGATGATGATAAGGATGATGATGAGGATAATAATGGTGATGATAATAATAATGATGATGAATATAACGATGAAGATCGTATAGATGATGATAAAAAGATTGAAAACACATATTTATAGACAGAGGATACTTAAGGTAGCAAAATCATGACTTAATGATGAGGTTTACGAGGAGGGCGACGAATTAGCCAGGGGTACTTACGGATGCAGTACTTGACACTAGTTGTTCCACGTTCAAGAGTCGTTGCCTCCCCAGGACAGAATTGGCAGTGGTGTCGTGTACCGTAGTCACTTGCGTAAGATCCAACGGGACATAAACTGCATGGGTCACTTTGGCTGGAAAGCCCGGAAATAGAATATGACCCAGGCTTGCATTTGGCTGCAAAGAAATACATTCATAATAAATACAAGATTATATCGCTGTTAATTCCTAGAATAGAAATAACAGTTCCCAGACATGTTGGAACCAAAATTACAAGACTGCTGAGAGTTCCAGCTTCTTCTTTCCACGAAAGCAGTTCTTACTTGATTTAAGAGATCATCGTAGATGTTCGATAAAAATGTGTCCAAATGCTATTCAGAGTGTGTATTATATGGTATTTATAGAAGGTTAGATACTTCTGTTGAACATGCACTGCCATGCAACAGACATCAGAAGTCAATAATCCTAGTATACATGCAGAATTCCACCATAGGGTACTTGGCAAACATTCATATCATCCATTGATCTTAAAATATAATCAAAGCTACATGCGGGAATATATTATGCAGCATACTACCTTTTATGGTAGACATTTTTACACGCGTCTTGTCCTCAAAAGCTTTTGAATCCTCCGATCTGTAAGAATCCCCGTCTTTCTCAAGACCACAGAATCTATTCGACGATTATATTTCTCAAGACCAAGCAAAAGTAGTTGACATTGTCAAAAATAGCAAAAAAAACTAAAACTATTTTATGACTTGAAAGTGCATTCTCGGAGAGGGTAGGGCAAGTAGCAAGGGAAAAGTGGGGTGTGCGAGCTGGTGGGTTTAGTTTAAGTGGAAGTCCTCTAAACAAACTCGTTTAACTATTCTTCAGACCTATAACTAAGATTTTGTTGATTTGAATTATTGTTTAAATCTCATGATACAACTTTTTCACACATGGGTGGTCGGGAACCATAATTACCAAGGTGGGTAGGCTGCTCTATCGACATAAATTTAGAATAATACATAAAGGATACCTACCAAAGCATTTGTGTTTACTTTTAGTGCCAATGCTAACTGTCAAATGGTTCTTGGGACAAAGATAACAGAAACTCTTTCCTTCTTGATCCTGATAGCTTCCAATTGGACAAAGAGTGCAATTTCTTGTTTTTATGTTGAAGAAATGTCCCACAGGGCATTGCTCTGTAAGAGAAAAAAACAAAGATAGCGTTACAGAGGAGGCTAATAAGGATATCATTATATTTACAAGAAATTAAGAACATTGTTGTATTGCCGTAAAAGACTGTTATTCAAGCATATAACTACGGAAGCAGATGGGGGCGGAGGGAAGGGGGGGAGTTAACTGTTGCCCAATGCCAAAAAAAGGTGATCTCTCACTCTCTCCAGGTTTCATCAGGCCTGTACACATCCGTCAGCAGAATTCGTTCCTAGCACCTCTCGCCAAAAGGCTTTGGCAGGCGAAGGCCACACTTGACTCTTTGCAGGTCTATTTCCAAAGTAGGTGCCACTTGGGCGTCGTTTACATTGGCGTGGCTTGGCTTCTTGATATATATCTGGCGTGTCTTTCGAAAGAGAAAACTACTGTAAGTAAAAGTAGAAAACAGTTTGGGTTAAGCAGTCCAGGAATGTATGTTGGTTTTTCTGTTGTTGTCAGAGCAAGTGCTAGCATTTCATCTAGGTGGTTTGGAGTTGTTTTACATAAGGGATGATAAATAAGTATTTATAAACTGAAGGACTCTCTTGTTCCTCTCTAGTTGTTTTGACTGATTTTTGCTTCAACATCTTGCCTTCTCCTCTGATGCCAGTATTATTCTTTTGTGTCATGAATTTATTATTTAAACACAAAAGAGGGGATTATGTGGGCAATCGCCCCACATTTTACAAAATATGATTCTCAAAATTTTCTAGGAATGGATGAAAAATAGTCGAGTAAGGGTTAGCCATATTATTTTACTTTTAGCAAATTAAAGTCACAAAAAGGTTAATATCCATCTGTAGTAGTTACATCTAACCTTCTTTAAGCTTTACTTAGTAGTTATGAACTCTGAAACTAAGCATTGATGGTATTTGGTGCATTTGATCAACTATGTAAATAATAATATGTAACTTCGGAATGACGACTTAGTAGAAGACGACATGAAATCGTCTTTGGGAAGTATAATACTGAAATACTGCAGAAAGGGGCGTTTCTGCAAATGATAACGGCGTGGTCATAAAATATTTTGTACGACTACCTTAAGCGCCCTTAGAATCCCCTGTCTTTTATGGCTGGTGCCACCATTGCAAGCATACATTGTGAGCAAAGCAAGTTAGTTACAGTCCTCAGGGTTCTGATATCTGGATGTTGTCAGGTTTTCTCACGCATTAGCTACAATACATTTTAGGGAATACTTTGTGAAGTATTTTTACGATACTGTCCTTGCGGTAGCAGCTTTTCACAATACAAGGTGCAGCGTCTAGCGTCTGAGCAGCTAGAGTTGAAAATATCCCCTCAGTATACAAAATAACAGATACGATAGCTTGTCTAACAGGCACGTTTTTCATACGTTGCATTATTTTAGCCGTGGTATTATTCTCGCCATAGGTATGGTGGCTTTCGAGGGCAAGGTGAATTTCTCAAAAGAGTTACACTTAGGAAGCTGGCATAGAAGGAGGTCAGATGCTCAAACAAAAGGCTTCAGGAGAAAGGTAGGACTTTAGAGCAGTCGGTGGAAGACTATAGGGAGAGCGGGCAGTGCCTCCGTTAACAAAGTGTTCATGAATGTGGTGTCAAAGCGTATTTCAGATCCAGAGACTCTATAAGGCACACTCTCCAATCAGTGGTGATTTCTAATGGGAAGAAGGGGCGGAGCTTCTATATAAAAATTTTTCTTGAGTTTGAGAGGGCCCATCCCACCAACGAAATTTGTATTGATGATCATATTTACAAATAAAAAAATATGAGCGTGGTCATAAACTCTCACATAAAGTTGCCAATGGAGCCCCCTTGTTGAATTTTCTAGAGATCACCGCTTTCTCTACTGCTAAAATATTTAAAAAGCAGATATTCTATTAGGCATTATTTTGAGTATTGACAGCTTTGGGCTGACCGCAAACCTCAAAAATAATAGAAATGGAGTATTTCTCTCTGTTACCGTCACATGTTGCCAAAATATTTTTCTTCACTGCAACGCAATCATTCTACTTTCTTACTGCCTTTCAATTTCTATCTTGTAATACTTTTAAGTGCCTTTTAATTTCTATCCTGCAATTCTTCTAAGTGCTTTTTAAGGTCTATCTTATAATGCTTTCTAGTGCTTTTTGATGTCCATCTTGCAATTCTTCTTAGTGCTTTTTAAGGTCTATCTTATAATGCCTTCTAGTGCTTTTTGATGTCTATCTTGCAATTCTTCTTAGTGCTCTTTAAGGTCTATCTTATAATGCTTTCTAGTGCTTTTTGATGTCTATCTTGCAATTCTTCTTAGTGTTTTTCAGTTCTATCTTGTAGTTCTTCTTGGTGCTTTTTAAGTTCTATCTTGTAATTCTTCTGAGTGCTTTTTAAGTTCTACTTTACAATTCTTCTAAGTGCTTTCTAAGGTCTATCTTATAATACTTTCTAGTGCTTTTTAAGTTCTATCTTGCAATTCTTCTTAGTGCTTTTTAAGTTCTATCTTGCAATTCTTCTAAGTGCTTTTTAAAGTCTATCTTACAATACTTTCTAGTGCTTTTTAAGTTCTATCTTGTAATTCTTCTGAGTGCTTTTTAAGTTCTATCTTGCCGTTCTTCTTAGTGCTTTATAAGTTCTATCTTACAATTCTTCTTAGTGCTTTTTAACTTCTATCTTGCAATTCTTCTTAGTGCTTTGCAAAGGTTTGATCACTGTCCCCCTTTTCGTGTCTTGACATGGTTTCAAACCATCATAATCTGATTGAACACTTTAAATCCTATGGTGTGCTCAGTGACTATTGCACTGTCTACGCAACAGCAAGCATGAACCTTAATCAAGAGTAAGTGGTCAGATAAAGAGAAATGACATAGAAAGTAACATTTTGCTTACTGCAGAAGTATTCAGTGTTGTGGAAAAAGTCTTCGACGGCCCATTTGTGAAATCCTTCAGCACAAGGTTTGTCCTTGTTACCTTCTTGTGTAGCTACAAACGAAAATAGGACAGCATAATAAAATTTAGATTAAACTAAGTAAACTGCATCACCTTGATCAAAACAGATTAGCTCATGGGTTCGAGTTGGTCAATAGCCATGACAATAGGTAGAGATTTAAGACGGCTGACAATACAAAACGAGCAAAAGGGCAAATAACAAGGCGCAGTGGAAGCGCAGAGCTGATGCAATGCAAGAAATCGATTGATGAGTTCTTTCCAACTTACGATTCATGAAAACCTAAACACTATCTTAATGCACCTCTTTAAGGGTGTCAGCCCTGGGCAGTTGTACGAATTTATCCCTGTCGGTACTTGAAGACTAGGGTAAATTTTACTGAGCATGAATCTTTTTGCTCAAAGTTTGTTGTTCCAAACAGGTGTTGTAAACACTGTCATGGCTAAAATGACCTTGGCTATCTTAGCATTTGGTCCTGCATTGAAGGTGGCCATATTAGACATCGTTGAGCCAAAAAAATGTTTGAACAACCTCTTATTGCACATTGCCTATGAAGATTGTTGGGTTAGCTTCTACACCCTGACAGAACACTTCGGTCTCCTGAATACTGATAGCGAGCAAAAAGGTGTGCATACGTGCACGATCTGACTGATTTTTAATTTTAGGATTCCTGTTTTTTTATGTGCATGTAAGGCCGCACTGTCAGCAAATAAAAGCTCAAATATCATGACTTTCTTGATTTTGGTACGTAGTTTGCCTAAGTTCACAAGTTCGCTATCCGATCTGGTAAGTAAGAAGATATTTTTTGATGAGGTTTAAAAGTAAAGGTGAACAGACAGATGAAAAATATTCTAAACACAGCCTATGGTAAAACACATCCTTCTGTAACAGCACTGCTAACTAGACTAAATTTTGATGTCTCTTGCTCTCAACAGCGATCGCACAGTGCTGGATCCTACAAAATAACATAAGAAGACTCAGAAGTATTAGGAAGCATCCTATCTTGTTAGGAGCATAACAAGTCCATTTCTGTCTGACGTGAAGGAAAAAAGATTTGGCTGGATTAAGGAAGGCTATATGGTTAACCGGCTTGTTCTGCTCCCTGAAATTCCCTCGCAGTTACGATGAAAAATATTATTCCCACTGTATCCACACTGTTACTGACATCTAAAGCCTGTCATGGGAACACTAATCTAGTAAACATTTTGTCTGCCACTACAACGAGTGAGATGTCAAGAAAAGTGAGATTTCACGAAAAGTGTTGTAATCCTTGACAATTTTGATTCTTGTAGCATAAGTCGACTACAGCCGAGGTGCACAAGTCAATGTAAGCTTACACCTTGTCATTGTAGCGGAGTTTCAACAGGTAGCCAAAATGTTTTGATAGGACTGTTTTACAACTCTTAATGAGTTCTGCTACAGTTCTATTACTTCTCTGTACGTTGCATTTAATTGATGAGGTCCCCAAGTTATATAGTTGTTGGTACATTGCTAAGATCATCCATTGTGTCTAGTTAAAGTATGGGATCTTTAATATTTCTTAGTGACATTTTACTTGATTAAAATAGAAAAGGTACGATTCGGTAGATCATATCCACTCTGTTTTATCCTAGAGTGAAACATACAATAAAATGAGTTATGGCCTCCATTATGGTTCCACATTTTTTAAGGTCTTGCTTTTTTGTGGAGTTTTTATTTGAAATGCACGCTGGTTACATTCTAACTCAATTTATCGGATAAAATGTAGATACATGGCATCAGCTATGGAACTGGCTATACTGTGTTTGGGGAAAAGTACTCAAGAACCCTAATAAGCTTCAAGATAATCTTGTGAATTCAAATCAGTCATCACGCACAGGCACCCTTCCTGTATCATTTTTGGCCAACTGATTTGTAAGCACAGTAAATGCTACTGTAATGGGCTGCCTCTTCTAATAACGCTGTGTGATTACATTCCATTATCAATCGACTAAGTGATAAATGCTAAGCAAGGAAGCATTATGTACCTTTTTTAAAGTCTTTGGCATGACTCGGTCGTGGATTCGAACCCGCAACATTCCAACCGCATGCCTAAAACTCGGTTACCACGCACAGCATTACTAATAAATTAGATCAATACAATAAATCCAGAATTGATTGACTTTAGACAGATTCCACTCCCATCAATAGTCAAAATTCCAAATATACAAAACAGCATAAAAAGTCTCTAATAAAACAACTTACGAACACAATCTGGTACATCATGTTTGATGTTTATATCTCCAACATAGTAATCCCCATCCTTACAGTATGCTACAAATGAACCTTTTATAGGACCGTATGGTGATTTTCCAAGAGGACAGCTTGCAGAATATTTACTGCGTGGCACAATAGGAACAACTGTTGTATACTTATCAGTTTTTAATTCGTCACATTGTGTAGCTATAAAAGAATCAAAACTAACATATATGAGGTATGCATTACATTACAGTTAACATCCATCCATCCATCCATCTATCTATCTATCTATCTATCTATCTATCTATCTATCTATCTATCTATCTATCTATCTATCTATCTATCTATCTACCGATCTATCTATCCATGCATGCATTCATTCACATATCAATCGCCAATCTATTTAAGTCATTGTCTCTCAATTTACACATCTATCTACCCAACCAAAGAAATGCCGTACAAAGTCCAAAACCAAGATATGTGAGAAGTTGATATTCAACAAATTATTTAAAGGAGTAAAACGGGCAAAGTGTTCGTAACTACAAACGAAAATAAAGTCGAACACCTTTATAACGAAATCGCAAGGGACCAGATCTGTAAAGTGTCGTGGCCAACGCGAGGGATGTGTGGGCATTCGTCTCCACTTTTGGCAAAAGATGGTCCAAAGGATTCGTTCAATACTTCAGAAGTAAGCGTTAGTGGCAAGCATGGTATCGGGAGATGCATTTTTAGCCAAGCCAAACGGATGAACCTCAAATATCTTAATTAGGACAAGGCCTTCAGACTACGTCAAATTCTTGCTCCATCCCACCCCATCCCCACTTGAGTTACTCTGGCCACGCTAATGGATCTCTAGTTCGCAATATTGTTGGGTACACAGTATGCAATGTCTGTCTTGCACATATTGTTGGTGTTTTTGCAAACGCGAGAAAAGGGACGCAGATGCAGCTGTCACATCCGCATTACCAAATGTTGAGACAAATGAGACAATGGCAGGTAGAACCAAGTTAAATGGCTTGTTTGTAGCTTTATCTTCCTCGTCCACCATTTTAGTAACAACATCACGGGTGTTATGTTGCAGCAATTAATTTGGGATATTGAATAGACTAGTACTTTTATAGCCTTCATGTTCATACTTATACACCGTAATTTTCGCAAATATTCGTTATCGCCCTTTACCCATCCGATTAGTAAAGACGTAATGTGTACTAAGCTTAGCTGAAAAGCAATGTTATATGACTTAGTTTGAGATCATTACAAATTGTACCTGTTCTGTCGTTCAGCATTTGAGAGTAATATATATGTCTATATCTATGAAAATACATTTTATTTCTCTCTATAAAGATGAACTTGAGTCTTTACTTAATGTGTTCGCAACAACACCGGAATATTTGACATTTTTCGTTATCAAAAACACTGTCCTTTTTAGTTAATCTCGAAAACTGGTCTTAGGTTCTTTATTTTCAAATAAAAAATTCTGACAATGCAGAAATTTTAATTGATACATGGGATAAAATTTTGAACGAAATTGATTTTCGCCTTTCAAATTTCAATTTCATTTATCACAAAAAGACTGTTCAGAAACTGATTCTCTTCCTGTACTTTTAGTTTAGAACTAACAATTATGGTCTTAGTTCGGTATATTCTGGCGAACAGATAATTAATTAGTTCGCTGTATACAATAACCGAGTTTGCTATCTCGACGTGACATATGGTACAAACAGAGGCGGCTGGTGCTGGGGGGGCACCATGGGCATTGCTCCACCATTCAAAAGCAGAGAAGGTCCTCCATATCGAATTATTTTCTGAATTGACAAATTTTGTCACTCTTAGTCATATTCAGGAACGACTTTCCGTGATTTCCCATTGTCTT